>SNQJ01S0009619.1:0-18469 GCA_010110895.2 Picea sitchensis | reverse complement strand
TATATATATATATTGATCCAGGTGGATATTGGTGGCCACCCACCTATTCCAACTAGCTCCTCTTGACAATTTTTAGCTCAACACGTTCTTTTGTACTTCTTTTTAATTATGGGTTCCACACTTCCGGGGTTGTTTGAATCCCTACACATCTTCCAGGTGGATATTGTTGGCCTCCCACCTAATCCAAATGGATTATTTTGTATGTTTTCATCTCAGCACATCTTTTTGTACCTCTGGGTCCGTTTTTGGGGCCCTAAACAGTGTTTTTTTGGCTCGCCACATTAAAACTATAGATAGAGCCAAATTTTGATGGAGTAATGCATATTTCTCGAAATACCTTTCCNCAACACGTTCTTTTGTACTTCTTTTTAATTATGGGTTCCACACTTCCGGGGTTGTTTTAATCCCTACACATCTTCCAGGTGGATATTGTTGGCCTCCCACCTAATCCAAATGGATTATTTTTTATGTTTTCATCTCAGCACATCTTTTTGTACCTCTGGGTCCGTTTTTGGGGCCCTAAACAGTGTTTTTTTGGCTCGCCACATTAAAACTATAGATAGAGCCAAATTTTGATGGAGTAATGCATATTTCTCGAAATACCTTTCCAAGGGGTTATCACGTGCCTAAAACAGAGGTCATATACAAAAGTTACGACCCCATGAAGTTGAGGTACCAACTTACCCATAAGGGCCCACATAAATTTTGGAGTTTCATCTCCTAGAGTTAGGTTTTTGGATGTCTAGGGTTTTATCATTCATGAGTAATGTTAAAAAGGCCTCTGGAGCATCATTTTAATCAGTCTGCTCAGACAGATGTGCATAGAAGCCACATATCTTCTTAGAAATATATACCACCATTCAAGCAAGTGTTTAAGTTCTACAGTTTTACAGTTTCATCATATTTCATTTATTCAATAGAAGATCTTGTTCACCGGATATCTGTGTTTTTCTTCATATCTATGTGTTTATTGTATTCAATTTGTTAATCAGTTCATTCCACTCCTAAATCCAGATCAGTGGTATCATAACGAATTCCTCTTCATTTATTTTTCTTCATGCATGTCCCCGACAAGATATGGGTGCAAGAAGTTGGGACTCGAACCAATCACGTCGTTGCAAGATCGGTCACGTCGAGCTCGACAACAACCCATGGTGGATGAAAATAAATATATGGAGTGGGAGATCCTTTTAAAAATTTGCTCGAGGAATCCCTTGCATGAAAAAGGAATGAAATGATGCACACATTTCCAAATACCCTTCGGCGACTGCCTAGAGGAGAATCATCTTCATCAAGTAGCCATGCAACCCCCTTCAAGGTATAGGTAAATTTTGATATTACATTCTTTGAAGGAATGATAGATGCAAATGTTGTAGATAAATGGTTGAATCTTCTCGAAGGGTATTTTCGGTCCACAATTTTTCCGATAGGGAAAAGATTACTTTTTCACTCCTCAAGGTCATCCTCCATGTTAAGGATTGTTGTTGGCAGCAGGATCAAGTGGGGAAGAAAGAGTGCACAAAGAAAAATGACAGCTGGAAGAGAAATCATGGGAAAGAAAGTGTGCAGGAGGAAAGCGACAACTGGCAAGAAGCACAGCACGTGCACATGCAAGAAGGAGGTGACAGTTGGAAGGAAGCAACCACATGCATGCAGAGAAAGAAGACCTAACGACAATAGTTGTTAGGTTTTTTGTAGGTTTTTTGTAATATTCTTGTGTAAATGGATGAAGAGCCCGATAGATATAAATATAGATACGTAGGTATCATAAAAAGAAGAAGGTTCACTAGAGTTCGGAAGAAGTTCGGTTCACTACCTTTATAGAGTCCGATCATATTTTTGTAAGGGTTTAGTTTTGATGAGAGAACTGTTCTTGTAAGAAATTTAGCTAAGAGGAAGAGAAGAGGTGGATTCTGAGGATTAGATCATAGGCCGTGGAGCCTAGTGCGATCTAGTTCACCTCATAGAGATCCTACCCATCTGAGAAGAATTGTAAGCGCGAGGCGCGAGAATTACAGAACTGCCATAGTAAGAGAGCCAAGAGTCGAATCTTTGTGGACGTAGCCCAGGAGGGGGTGAAACATGGTAACACTTGTGTAATGTGATGAATGCATGCATAAATTTGTCATACCTTTATTAGTTAGATGTTGTGTGAAATGAATGAATGAATGAGTTATTATATTGCTAAATAATTGTTGTTGAGTTATCAAGAATAGAGGCCATGAAGTTAAAGTAGTAAACGGAATAACAGTAGTTCGTAATATAAATAGCAATTAATGGCTCAGAATGCAAATCCCCTATCTCATACTCAATCCTAGGTTGTAAACACCTAAGTATTACAGCCACCCATTTAAAGCTATCTCGGGTGAGACTGCACAATGCATTTTGTGTGTTGTGTTGCCTTCTGGTTTATCGGAAGGGCCGATAGTTTTAGGCTTTGTTGGTACTGTTATAAATATGAACCTTGGGTCTACGACGTAGGTAGTGGAGAGAATTCGTTCATCTAAGAAACCAACAAATGGTTTCATTTCTGTTGTAAGAGGAACAAGAGAGGACTAAGTAGATGAGATAGAATGCATGAGAACAAAATGAGTGAACCCAAAAGATCGCTAAGCCACTAGAAGGGAATGTTGAGACCATGGAAACCCACAAAAACAGAAATTGAAGGCTGGTTGAGAACTAAAGAACTAGAGTTTTCCCAGAAGGATAATAGAAACCCTAGCCTCACACCTCGCAAATATCTAGATAAATACCTATTTACTGATTTACACGAAGTATTTTTATGTGATTTTCCCCACCTACTGCAGGAGTGGATACTGAGGTTGAAAGATAACCATGCGACGAATCGGATCTGACAGCTAGATTGGAACCCAGTACAGACTGAGAAGTTACAACAGGTAAACAACAAATTCACCCACGCAGTCGACTTCTGGCTTGACAGTATTGTGACAGGCTTCATCACAGAGTTTGCAGTTGACAAAGAAAAGTCATACAGTGTGGCAGAGCTATATAACAAAGGTGTCATGACAATGGAAGAAGACATCTAGAATTTCATGCATGCATGGGGGAAGGGGGGGAGAACTAGCAGAGGAAGGACAAATGGATGAAGGTGAGGCTAAAGGCAAGAAGGAGGAGGAATTCTTGGACCCAATCTTGATGGATGACAACCAGCTTAAGTGGATCTTGGTGTCACCAGGAATGACGCGTAGCAGAGTACTCTACCAATATAAGGTGAATACCAAGAAAAGAGTCGTAGTTGCGAGGGAGGGCTTGGAAAGAAATGAAGAAGAGGTAGATGATCTCCGGTCTATGGAGCAGATTGAGGAAATCCTGCACGCAACCTATGAGAGGAAAACAAGAGGCCCAAGAACCTAAGGAGAAGATAGCAATCCTTTCCTTATCAATGTCAGTGTGGAACCCATAAACCCATGTGCGACCAATACACCAAAGAGAAAACCACTGTTTAGACAACCGAAGTTCAGAGGAATTCTGATAGCAAGAAGTACATCTACCATAGGAGCAACAACTGAAGGAGCCAGTTCAGACAACACTAGTCAAGTATCTACACTGCGCGGAGGAGGTAGAAATTCAGTGTTTAGAATGGCAGGACATGACCCCATGATCTGATTACTAGAATTCCGAGGAGAAGTAGCAGAGGACCCTAAGAAGCATTTGTTCATTTGTGCAAATATATGAGAGGAAAAACAAATTACGGATGAAGATACCAAACTTGCGCAACTAGCAATCACGCTAATAGACCATGCACTAAACTGGTACATGATTTTAGACACGAACAATGCTCCTGGGATGACGAGGACACTAGCAGACATTAAGAAGCTACTGATTAATGTGTTCCAGAAGCCGAGCTCAAAGAATTAGTACATGAACGAAATGATCGAGATCAGACAGAAACCAGTAAATTCTATATGGGATATTGACCAGAGATTCAAGCGATTGAAGGGGAAGTTAAAATACCTTATGACCAAGATGCAACATCGACATATGTTTTTCAACACACTACTCCCACACCTAAAATATCCCTTACGAAAATAGAATTTTCAGACACAGGCCGAGGCTCTATAGGCAGCCTTGCAGCTGGAAGAGAACCAATACCAGCAGCCGACCCCATCTATTGAATAATTGAAGGAGGATTTGAAGAACCTAACATTTCAATTGAATCAGAACAAGAACAAGGACAAATGGGAAGTCATTTGGTGCACCGCATGGAAGATGGAAGGACACCATAAGAATGAATGTCCAACATTCATGCAGTATGTGGAAACATGCATGCCAAACCTGGTACCACAAGGAGGATTATGGTGCGAGATATGCAAGAAACCAGCCACGACCCTTATCATTGCACGATGTTGCATAAGTACCAGACAACTCCAAATAATTCTTACTGCATCTTTTGTAAGTCAACAGGCCACGATGAAAAATATTGTAGAACCATGGAGTTGATGCGGGAGAGAACATCGAACACCTACAAAGTACAGGCTGAAATGATGATTGGGAAAGAAACGCCACAGTTTAATCAAGTCCCAACCCCATACAACCATGTGCAACAACAATACAACATTGTACAACAACCATACAACAACACACAACTGCATTACAACCTGACATAGCCCCAGTATAATACTGTGCAGTTTAATCAAGCACCACAATACAACACTTCAAGAGGGGACCGAGCAAGCTATCAAGGAGGAGGACGAGCTAGAGGAGGTTTCGTACGTGGCAAAGGACTAGTCACATGTCACAATTGTCAACAATCGGGACATTATGCATGAGAATTCACACTGCTACCACCAACTTGTATGTATTGTCCCGCATCAGACCACGAGACAGAGGAATGCCCGACACTATTAGTAAAGATCCAGGAAAAGAGGAACCAGAACAATTAGAACGTTCAATGGATTTCAACCGAAGCAAGGGAGGATGGATGTAACATCATTATAGTCACTCGAGGAGGAACGAAGACAAGGGACGACACATTCTGACAAGAACCCGCATAGAACCAATGTATAAAGAAGAACACCGAACCGAGGAAGTAGTTCGATGCACCCAAATAAAAGGATACTTTTAAGGAAGCCCGACAAGAATTTCAGAAGGTAGACACCGCGTCGACTTCCACTATGCAACTAGCCCATGAAGCCCCAGAATATGAAATGTCATCATCATTGGATCATACCAAAGGAATGCCACCCAAGGGACAAGTAAGTACTATCCAATACTTTTTACAGTCATGCATCAAAATGTTTAGTGATCCTTCATCTGTGAAAATATTGCAAAACATCCTAGAGAAATGTAGCAATGAGACGGAACAAAATCTAGAACCAAAAATTGTGAATCATCTACACACAAGAAGGAGAACAAGTAGGGAATTTAGATTGAATGATAACATTGGGGATTTCAATATGGGAGATATCATACTGGATCTAGGATCCGAAGTGAATGTGCTACCCAAGAAAACCTGGGAATGCATGGGAGAGCCAACATTGGGATATTCAAATGTCCAACTAAAACTAGAAAACCAACATAGGGTCCTACCAATTGGGAGATTGAAAGGAGTAACAATATATCTTGATGGTGTGTGCACTAAAGCATATTTTGAAGTCATAGAAATAATGGATGGCACAACACCGTACCCTAAACTACTTGGTCTAGATTGGGCATTTGACAACCAGACCATTATTAACTTGAAGACTAAGAAAATGACATTTGAATCTAGAGATTACAGGGTCATAGCACCACTAGATCCATCAGAAGGGGAGAGGTTTGTAGAACCCACTTGACTGGACTTAGAGGAAATTGGTCAGTTGTACAGAACAATTGTGCTCGAGGAGGATTATGTAAACCCAATTGCAGACAGGGTACTCCGTTGGCATAGTATTAATTCATGCACAACATATTCAGACACAGGATTAGAGAACTGGCAGCAGAGACTACACGAAGTATCCACAAGAAGATGTGCAAGAATAGACCACGTAGTACGATGGATAGGTACAAAACTCAAAGAACCGCCCATTTTCCACGGACTGAACGATTTGAAAACATTCTTGACACAATATGAAGATGAAGTACTAGAGAACCAGAGGCTACTAGCACTGGATTTAGCACTCAAGGCCACACCCACGAGATGGCGGGTCACACACAAGGAGACTATCACAAATTGGTACCAATGTAAGAGATTACTATGCATAAGGTTCGGCGTAGAACAGAAAAAAAACAAACAACGGAGATATGAAGGTCGAGGGACACCAGTGAAGCACTTGGAGGAATGTGAAATGCTATAGAGGATGAACCCTCTAGAGGAATGGACTCACCACTTCATTCACATATTAGAAGGCATACCAACGAACTGGTATATAGATCAGGAACTGCGCAAAGGAACTACACAGTGGACGACATTGCAACATAACTTTACCATCACTTTCTCATTCGATCACAAGAAACCCTACATAGATGCAGCCCTAAAACAGATCAGAGCAGTCATATTCATTGAAAAACCATAAATATAACTTATTACCGAAGAGCAGTAGCGAAATAAGCAGACAGTCAAGGAACTACTGTCATGTTACCAGGTACAGGAGGAAATACTAGACGAAGATGGCCCGCACGACATTCAGATTGAAGAAGTATAAGGCGAAAGAGATGTGAAGGGACCACCCATAGAATCTGAATTTATTTCCGTACCAATCAAGGTAAATAAAGTTAACATCGGAACATATGAACATCCCAAAATGGCCAGCATTGGAGACTACTGGGATAAGTCAACAGTAGAAATCATTACAGAGTTGTTGCGCGAGTACAACGACTTATTTCCTACCACATTTACAAAGATGAAGGGTATAGCAAGAGAACTAGGAGAGATGAAGATACCTCTCAGACCCGAAGTGAGACCGATTAGACAACAACCATACAGATTGAATCCCATATATAAACATAAAGTTAAAGAGGAAATCGACCGGATGCTTGAAGCTGGCATAATCGAACCTGTCGAGGAATCAGAATGGATAAGCCCAATGGTCATACAGGAAAAGAAACAAGGTAGAGGGATTAGGATATGCGTCGACTTGAGTAAATTGAACGATGCATGCCTACACGACCCATTCCCTACATTGTTCACGGATGAAGTGTTAGAGAATGTCGGGGGACACAAATCTTACTCATTCACCAATGTATTCTCAGGCTACCATCAGATTATGATAGCACATGAGGATAGATACAAGACCACGTTCGCGATGGAATGGGGATCTTACCAATACATAGTCATTCCATTTGGACTAAAGAATGCACCAGCAATATTCTCCAGAGTGGTTATCGCAACATTTAAATAATTCATCCATTAGTTTCTCAAAGTATACCTGGATGACTGGATAGTATATAGTCTATTGAAAAACCATGTGGAGGTTTTATGCTTGATGCTAGAACGATGAAGACAGTGTCAGATATCACTAAACATAAAGAAATGTATATTTGGAACACTGTTTGGGATACTATTGGGCCATATAGTATGCAAATAAGGGTTATTAGTTGATCCGACAAAGATCGCAGTCATCGTTAATTTACCAGTGCCAAAAATAGTCTGTCAGCTACGAGCAACGTTAGGACACACATGATACTATCGAAAACTCATCAAAGGATATGCATAGATCACAACACCAATGGAAAAACTGCTAAGGAAGGATACAAAGTACCAATGGAACGACGAGTGTCAACACGGTCTGGATACCCTGAAGGAGAAGATGGTCACTGCACCGATATTAGTATTTTCGAATTGGGGAAATACATTCCATGTGCATGTAAATGCATCAACGATAGCACTTGGAGATATCTTGGCACAGTGAGGAGCAAGAGACTTCGATCACCCAATAGCATTCGCAAGAAGAAAACTATATGATTCCGAACATAATTATAACACAATGGAAAGAGAAGGCCTAGCTATGGTTTACACACTTCAGAAGTTTAGACACTACCTGTTTTGAAAGCATTTTAAGATGTTTACATATCACTCAGCCCTCAAATACCTAGTCAACAAGCCAATGTTGGGGGGGAGAATCTGTCGATCGTTACTATTATTTTAGGAATTTGACTCTGAAGTAATCATTAAACTAGGAAAACTAAATGCAGGACCTGACCACCTATCACGGGTCACAAATGGAGAAGAACCCACGAACTTACAAGACAACTTTCTGGATGCACAACTATTTTTCGTACATATTGTTGATGACTACTTCGCGTAGATCATCTAGTACTTGAGAACAGGTACCATACTGCAATATTATACCACTACGCAGAATAAGAACCCGGTAGTTTGCGCAACTGACTATCAACTGATCATAGGACATCTATATAAAATGGGCGCAGATAGAATTTTACGAAGGTACGTGTTGGAGCATGAACGATCAAGAATTTTAGCAAAATCCCATGAGGGATTGGTAGGACCGATTCACTTTGTGGGACCGATTCACCCACCTGCCAAGAGAACAGGGGCAAGATACATCATCATCGTGACGAAATACCTAACAAGATGGGTAGAAGCCGCACCAGTAAAAGACTGCAGCACAGAGACCGCTGCACACTTCTTATTCGAACAAGTAATTACTAGGCTTGGACACCCAATAGTTTTGATGAGCGACCAAGGAACACATTTCATAAATAGAACCATCAGTGCGATGCTTGAGGAATTTGAATTTCACCACCAAAGAAGTACACCGTATCATCCACAGGCGAATGGAACAGTAGAGGCCTTTAACAAAATTATAGAGAACGCACTGACAAAGATCTGCAACGTCAACAGAGATGACTAGGACCTCAAAGTACCAGCAGTATTATGGGCGTATAGGACGACATGAAAAAATTTGACAGGGCACACACCTTTCAAACTTGTCTACAACTAATAAGCAGTAGTTCCATTAGAATTTTTAGTACCCAGTTTACGCGTAGTCTCTATCACACAAATGACAGAACGTGGTGCAATACAGGAAAGACTGAATTAGCTGTTAGTAATGGAGGAAGACTGAATCCTGGAAGGATTCCATAAACAAGTGCAGAAGGCCAGAGACAAAGCATGGCATGATCAACACATTAAGAAGAAGACTTTCACGGAAGGAGATCTAGTATTGCTCTATGACAGCAAGTCATTTCATCACCCAGGAAAGTTGAGAATGCATTGGCTAGGACCATACGAGGTCAAATATGTAACAGACGATGGAGCTGTACAGTTAATATATTTATCAGGCAGAGACCTCAGAGGAATGATCAATGGGAGTTGAATAAAGATGTACAAGGACACTCGACCACCCACCACGTAGTTAAAAAAAATAAAAAAATCCACAGGATGCTCGAAACACGAATGCAGTTAAGGCAAGAGCAACGGTTACATGCCTAAGAGAAACGAGCGGGAAATGAAAAGTCAGCAAAATAAGGATGATAGGACAACACTAAGAGAAATTAAAGCATGACAAGGACTGATGGAACGCCACATTAAACACGTTATCTGGAAATGACAAGAGAGGTGTAATGGCAAGTATGAAACTGTCGCATATGCATTGAACCCACAGTTATGGTTCATTAATCGCATCATGGAGAAAGTGTCCATGATAATATTCATGACAAGCCCATACAACACACGAGCACATAAACAACTTGTCTATTCGTGAAAGGAGAACAGAGAGAGAGAAACAACCACTTGAATGACCAGAGCGAGACCACAGAGCTCACCACAGTATTCTAAAGTCAACAGACATTCCACACTTATCGCTATGGCACCACCAAAGTCCGTCGAACTAGGTCAGACCACCAGACCAACAAGAGTTCAAACTAGGTCATGAGGATCGTTGGAAGAAAATGAGCAGCAACAACCAGAGATTGTTGATATTGATGAGATCCCATCCCTAGAGATACCACCGGTGAAACCTACACCGATACTGGAGGAGATTCAGCAGCCACAAGCAAAGGCCATGGAAGAGGACACTTAAGCAGAGGTGCAGGAACCTCAGAATGAGGAAACTGAACCCCAACAGGAAGTACAACCAGAAAGCACTGAACCAGCCGTGGAAGGTAATGGTACAACAAAGAATCAAGAATCAGAAAGGCCACCAGACCAATCACAGGTACCCAGCCTAGGTCAACCAATAGAAGAAACCACGGGAACCACCTTGGCTTGTCCAGAATGGCTTATAGAGAAGCAACCATGAATCGTTGGAACTTCGTACCAACCACCATAGCTGGAAGATAGAGTTCTGATACTGAGCTCACCTCGCAAGAAACTGACAACATAAATTGTGCTACCACGCATACTAGAGTGAGTATAGGTAGAGTCACAACTACTCGATCACGTTGGGAAGCTCAAATATTCCAACCACAACGTCTCAGACGACACCAAGTACCCAGAACTTGCGCCAAGGGTTTTTACACAGAACATAGTGGTCAACCAACTTGGGGAAACGATCAGCCAAGCACACCAGAGGGAAGTTGGACTGGACCGAACATGCATTTTAGGATTGTTGAAACTCCCACACTTTGGCAGAGGACAATACACAACAACATGTGTTAAGCAGTTGTTATCAGTTATGCATGGAGGGGATATCTGGCTGGACAAACCCGTCCTCATAACAGTTGAGCTTATTGCGCAGATAACAGGACTACCCAGTCGGGGTATGGATCCCGCATTGATTCTGGACGATAAATCCAAGGAAAAATCACTAGCAAAGGAAATGAAGAAGAAATACGGCACCACCAGAGGGACAAGCGGCATTATAATCAAACAGATCAACAATGTAGCAACATAACTGGGCACAAAGATATTATCCTGTAAGTTGTTAATAAAATGACACAAAGATGAAGTACTATCAGGAGTCATCGCAGTAGCAGCCCAATGCGCAGAAGGCACCTTCATGAGCTAGGCGCCTTATCTGTTGAACTTGTTCCAAGTGGACTGTAAGAATGTGCAGGAACTCGGTACAAAGTTTCATTACTCATGGGTGCTCAAACTTATAGCCTTCATGGGATGGAGAGAACCAGAGTATGTAGTTTTTGCTACTAGACCACAACCAGTGGGAGTGAGATATTGAGTTCTGAGATCGGGGCCATAGGCTAGACAAAAGAGGGACAATGGAATCATATTTGAAGCATACCTATGGGACATGCAAGAGGCTATTAGCCGGTCATGGAGAATAACACCAGAAGTAGTCACGCGATATGATAATATTGCTATCTTCTGGGCTACACATCAAGCCATGTGGATACAACCCAGACATGATCCATATAATCAGTGGCTACCAATGCGCTACTACATCACAGAAGGTGATATAAAAATGGTCATCAGTGAATGGCCTAATGAATGGAGGATCCCATCCATTCCCTAGGAAGTATTGGAAGGACCCATAGAAGGAGAAGCAGTGCAGGAAGAAACACAACCTCCACAAATCCCAGTGCCCAAGAAACCAAGGACGGGCTAAAACAAACTGACTTAGGAAAATGAAGGGTCAAAGCAGACATGAACCTAGAAGGGGCAGAAAGAAACCAACAAATAGCCAAAACAAGCTACGGGAGTGTTAAGCCCTAATATTGGCTCATTACCCCTTAATTGGGGCATATTATATTAGTAATTTTATTTTATTTATGTTGGCTTTAGGCCATTAGTTGTAATTATACCTCCTAGTCTCCTATATATACCAAGGACACATTTTCATTTTGAATCATCTTGTACTTGAACATTTAAATTATACCTCCTAGTCTCCCTATATATACCAAGGGACATATTTTCATTTTGAATCATCTTGTACTTGAACATTTATGGGGTAAAAGGGTTTCCCTCAAAGAGGCTTATTATCCTGGAATCTATTCTTCAAGGCATTGAGTACTTTCTCCGAGGAATTTCTATGCTATATTGATATTTGGTTCTTAACATATGGTATCATAGCTCAAGGTCTTGGGGTTTCACCGCTACATTTTAGACACCTTGGCATTTTCGCTATATAATTTTTTCTACAATGTTTCGTGGAAGGAACGACTTGAGGATATTTACTGCATCAAGGTAATGCTAGTTCAAAATTCATCTCCTGAGGCTCCTATAATTTCGGAGATACAACCTCTACAAGATAGGGTTATGGAATCATCCCAAACTGAGCCATTATGGAATTTTCGCCATAAAACATTTTTTGTAATGTTTCTGCACTCGAACTCATGGATATTTACAGAAATTAGTAAGGTATCCGTGGTAAAAATTTCAGCTTCTGGGTCATCTTAAATTTGTAGATACACCCCTCGGTAAGATAGGGTATCTCACTAGTCCCATTGACTAGTCTCAAAAGGTGTTCCAGGTAAACAATCATAATCGGCCTCCTAGAGTATCCAAATTGTGTGGGACTAGTTTCATTGGATTGTGGATAGTCTCTAGTATTTCTGGTGCGAAGTTCTTTAGAATTTTATATCAATTATTTTATGTGGGCACACTATACAACCGATCTCCTCGAAAGGCCAAAAATCGGGTAAGTTGTGGGAAGTTACCGTAAAATCTTAATTTGGTACATCCAATTTGACGTAATCTCGTATATCAGAATAAATGTGAGAAATACATAAAATAATTTTTCATATCTAGAAGGGCCAAAACTTGGGAGATACAATAGAAGAAATATTGTCTAGCGTAATCCACCCTCAAAAATCAAGGTTCAAAAGTGATACTTGGCCAACATGCCACCCAAAAAGGGAAGTTTCTACACCAAATAAGCCTCTAGAAAATCCTAATTTGGACTCTTGATGAAGGTGAAGAAATGCATAGGGACATAAAATGAACTACAAAATAAGATGGATTCAATGGAAGATAAGTTGGATACTAAGATGGATTCAATGGAAGCTAAGTTGGATACTAAGATAGATGGTTTAAAAGGGGAGATCATGTAGTATTGAAAATTTCAGAAAGAGAAGTACACCTGAAAGTGAAAATGCATCCCATGAAATTAAGATGAGGACACAAGGAAGGTGAATCATGGAATGGAGAGAAACTCCAACTTTGGTTTGAATACCAACCAATGTTCCTAAAGGATCGACATGAGGAAGTTTGATGGCAAGGACCCAAATCACATGGATATCTCTCAGATGGAGCAATTCTTTGATTCCATAATGTGCCACATACAAAAAAAGGTACCTAATTACTACTTTATATTTAGAACTCAATCAATTTGTATTGTATCGGATGGCTTTGTTCTCGCAAATCACTGCCAATTTGGAAAATTTTCACGTAAGAAATGATAGCACACTCATGAGGATACAAGGAGCACACACCTCTTCTTTAGCCAATTGTTAAATCTCAAACAAAAGGGTTACGGCCACTGAGCACTTTGAGAACTCCAAAGATTGAATATAAAGGTAACCGATATTCCAAATGAGCACTTGATTGATGTATTCATAGGAACTTTTAAAGGATAAAATTCAACACGAGTAGTTCGGGCCTTTGGGAACCCAAATCATTGAGAATGCATTTAAGGTGGCAAGAAATGTTGAAAGTAAAAATATGGTTAGCGGCCACTAGAAGGACCAATCCTAACATCTATAGAGAGAACAATGCTCCTTCTTCTAAAACACCTCAACCTACAAGGTTGACACCAACAATCGAGGAAAGAAAAGCAAAAAGGTTTATGCTTTAATTGGTGATGTTAGCACAAGTAAGGGAAATAAGTGTGGTGGGAGAATAAATTATTCTACATAGGATTGTGAAGAGGAAGAAGAACAAGAACAAGAACCATCTCTAAGATGAAAAATGTAGGAAGCAATTTCGACCTGAAGAGTTGACTCCCCACGATATCGTGTAATACATTGGACGGAATAGCACTCCTTAAAACCCCTCAATATTGAAGGCTGGATACATCAAAAAGAAAAAGGTAATAGTCCTAATTCACCTCGCCAGCATCTATAATTTCATTCACTATAAATTCAGCCAAAGATCTCAATTGCTTGTATATCCAAATGTAGTTTCAAGTAATGATCGCAGATGGAGGGACTATCAATTACTCGTGAAATGTCACAAGATCAATATTACTATGGGGAAAATATGTACGAATAGTCCAATGATTGCTATACCCATGGGTGGTGCGTGATGTTAAAATTAGGAATCCAATGGTTACAATCATTAGAACATGGCCTTTAATTTTCAAGAAACCTTTTCATGAAATTTCTACTGGAAGGAAAAAAAGAAATTGAGTTAAGAGGTATCACTGTGAAACCCGTAAGGTGACAAGCTCCAATGGCATGACAAAATTATTGAAAAGGGCATCAAGGAGCTATTGCACACCATGCTCACCCGATGTTCAAACATCTAAGCCATCTATTCCTCAAGATCTCCAAAGGATCATTGATAAGCATTCCAAAGTATTTGAAGATATTTCGAAAAGTCTTCCACCCACTGAAATCATGATCATGAAATTCACCTAATTGGGAGGTTCCTCCTAACATTAGGCCATACGATACCCTTACACCCAAAAGAGTGAAATTGAGCCGCATGGTTGAAGAAATGTTAGAGGTCGGCATTATTAGGCCTTAGCCAAAGTTCTTACCGCGACCGGTAATGGTATTCAAGAAAGATAGTTCATGGCATATGTGTCCGGACATAGAGAGCTCAACAAGATCACTATTAAAGCTGTTCCCATTCCCCGGCCATTGGATGAATTGTTAGGATGAACTACATGGGAGCAATATATTTCACAAAAATTCATAATGGCCTCCATTCAGGGTATCATCAGATCGTAATGAAGGAAGAAGATATCCCTCAAAAACAACATTCTCAACTCATGAAAGCCATTATGAATTTTGGTCATGCCTTTTGGCCTTACAAATGCACCTTCCACATTCCAAGGTTGATGAATTCCATTTTCAAGCCCTTCCTTCGAAAAATTTCCAGGTTATTATTTTTTGATGATATACTGTCCATAGCAAGTCTTGGGAGGATCATGCGACATGTTGACAAGGTGCTGGGCTAAACTACTAAAGGAGCAACAACCATATGTCAAACCATCCAAATGTTTCTTTGGAGTAAAGGAGGTATACCAATATTTTGTATCTCATGAATGTGCCGATGTAGCCTCTAACAAGATTAAGACCATGATGGACCGGCCGATTCCCAAAACATTAAATAATCTTTGAGGATTTTTGGGTTCGACAAGTTACTACCAAGTTTGTTCATAACCATGGAAGAATAGAAGCACCTTTTAACAACACTAACTAAGAAGGATGCATTTTCAAGGCAATCAGAGGGAAACTAAAGCTTTGAACAAACTTAAAGAGGTGATGTGTAAAAGCTCCCCGCCTTGACCAATCTAAACTTCACAAAAACCTTTATTGTGTATCGATAAATTCTAAACAAAACCTGGTGTTGTCCTAATGCAAGAAGAAAGGCCCTGGCCAAAATTCAATCTACCCAAGGGAAAGGACTTTACACAAACCCATTTATGAGAAAGAAATGATGCAAATACTACATGCATTGAAGAATGCCATCCTTACCTAATAGGTGGCACTTCAAGGTCAGCAAAACATATCATGATAGTCTTAAACACTTTGGAAGAAAGACTATCTTCTAAGAAAAAAAATGGTAAACCAAGATATTGGGTTATATTTTGAAATCCTCTGTAAAATGGGGAAGCAAAATGGTGTGGCAAATGCAACTCTCAAGAAAGGATGAAGAGATGTTGAGGCCTTCTCTATGCTATCTCGACCATCCAACCCTCATTGGATAATAGCTGGCATGAAATGGAAGAATGATGAAAAAGTGTGGACTCTCATTCAAAGGCCAGGCGGTGATTCCGCATCGATACATTTACATGGGAAAAATGATTCACGGCAAGTAAAAGACTTTATATTTATGTAAGAGTTCCAAACTCAAACAAAGTAATTATTGAATTGTACGTCTCCAGGGAGGGTACCTGGGATTTTTGAAAACCTACCGGGCAGCGAGCCTTTACCCACACCGCCTGTATGCAATGCTCAGCCTGCCAACAAAATATGTGCGCGAGTTGCCCCCGGCGCTTTCGACATTCCCGTCCTTTCAAGGCATTGAGTACTTTTTCCGAGGATTTTCTATGCTATATTGATATTTGGTTCCAATGTGGAGCGCAGGAGACAACCGCGAAACCCCACCACACCTGGAGCAAGGTGGAACCAAAGAGTGATTAGGATCAAATTTTGCTCAAAAATTCAAAGTGCTCTAAATCACTTCAAACCGGATGAGACCGTAGGCCTCATCGTTATGAACCAAACGCAACTCGCTTCATTCTCAATATGTTCCTGAATGTCAAAATGTGCAAAAGATGCCGATCAGATGTTCCGCATACCCATACATGATGACGCATGAACCGCATACGTCAGAATGCGGAGTCCATACTTCTGATGACGCTGGCGCTGATGATGTGGCGCTTTATATTAAGGTACTTAGTTTAATGGTATTCTGCCATGTGGCACTCCTTTATTGGCTTATGGTTTATTGGTTTAAAATTATGGAGTCTGTGGGAATTGAACACCGAACCTCCCCACCATGAAAGTCTTTGTAAAGTCCAGCCAACGGGCCCATACATTGATCCTTGTTATCTATATGTATTTCAAACTATTTGAATTGATGTAACATTTGATTCGACAAGGGGTCGGTCTAGGGCTTCCCCGACCCGAGGTTTTATTATGCTACACATATGGCCATGCCATATTATTTACGCGGGATTTGGTGTTGTACACGGAGCCCAACCCCAGTTCCATATATGACCACAATGCAAAGCACGTGGGTTTTACATATGGCAAGCGGTTGTGCCTCCGGTCACATGGCCCATGACATGTGACCTTCCCATATAGCGTGCGGGGATGTTCAATGGTTAGCACATTTTTAATGCGCCGACACTTGGCGTATAACTATTGGCTTTGAAAAATGGTTAGCCCTTTTCTTTAGCGCGAGGTCGCATGGACCCCCATGTGCCCAAAAGGGCTGCTATCGGGCGCACTCCATAACCATCTCTACGCTTGCACCGTTGGCTGGTTAAAAATCTCGTGCTGAGTTTTACGCCATATATTGCGGTGTGCTAGTTCATGAGACAAGGGTCTGCTCTTTGTAGATGCATAGGACAAATGTTCCTGAAGTTGGGACTTCCGTGAGGGCCTAATCCTCGCTTTCTAATCGATTGAGGTGCCGCAAAACCTCAAACTAGGGGTTTGATGCTCCAAGCCATTGGAGCAGCCTATTGGTTATTTTGAGAATCAGCGCATTGTTTTTGACACTTTGAGAATTAATGACAATGATCCATTGGAAGATGGACCAAGAGATGTATCCCAAGAGAGGGGCGTGAACCTTTATCAATTGTTGTGTTTATGTGCTTATGTTCATTGATTATGCCTATGTTTATGTGTATTTTGTATGAATAATCCCTTTAATTTATGTGTTGCAAAGTTGATCCATTTGTTTCTAACACATGGGCATTTACATTGCAATAATTTTAAGATTTTCAAGTCTTCTTCATTTTAGATCAAGTTAAATGGAAAGAATCGGTTTTGAAGACTTGATTGTTTTTGCGTTTTTTCATGCTCACAAGGTTGAAACTCACAAGATGATACATTCCACCTCGTGGAGCCAATTTCTCATCCTGGTCATGGAGGAATTCATATACCACTCATCAAAGCCTTTGTGGAGGCATTCACCAAGTATGGCTCATGAAGAAGTCATGAACATGTTCCTGCAGAAGATGAAGATCTCAGAAAGGCTGTCATGGAGATGAGAGAGATGATGAATATATTGATGGAAAGGAACATATTGTCGCAAGGTGAAGGATCCAACCCTTCAAGGCATAAGGGAAACAGTGGTGAAAAAATTCCAAACGGAAATGGAGGGAATGGTGCTTCTCCACCACCCTCTCCTCCATCATCATCTTATTCTTCTTCTTCTTCTTCTACCAGTTCAAGACCTCTTCTGAATTCTCCAAGGGGACATGGTAAAACTCCTTCACAAATTCCTTCATTAAAGCTTGATATAAAATTTGAATTGCCAATATACAATGGAGAAGTTAATGTTGAGAAGTTAGATAATTGGATACATCAAATTGAAATATATTGTAGATTACAAAAAATTCAAGATGATGAAACCAAAATTCAGCTTGCTTCGTTAAGATTGGATAGTGCAACACTTATTTGGTGGGAATCCAAGACTCAGGAGGATATGAAAAAGCATAGTAAAATTTTGATTTCTTGGAATGATTTCATTATCGCAATTAAAAAACAATTTTATCCATTGGCATATAAACAAAAGGAAACTATGGAATGACAAAATTTTAGACAAGCTAAAGGACAGAGTGTGAAAAGCTTTACTCAGGAATTTAGGAGAAGAGCTTTGGTTTTGGGAGTAGATTTGTCTTCTCAGGAAACTTTGCTCAAATATATTGGAGCTTTACATAGTTATTTGAGACATACTATACTCATGTTTAATCCTTCGAATCTAGAT
>SNQJ01S0009618.1:79980-97008 GCA_010110895.2 Picea sitchensis | reverse complement strand
GAGATGATCGACGACGTATAAGATACCAAGCCAAGAAATATACTATTCTCGGTGACACTTTGTATCTCTGAGGGGTAGATGATATATTGTGTCATTTCTTAACTCACAAAGAGGCCAAGTCTATCCTAAATGATTTCCATAGTGGGGCTTGTGGTGGTCATTTATCCGGTCTTGTGACAACCCAAAAAAATTTGCGAGCTGGTTATTTATGGCCTGCTATCTTTAAGGATTGTATTGAAGTGGTTAAGAAGTGTCGCCCCTACCAGGTGTTCACTCAGAAAATGTGCTCACATATAGCCCCTCTTCACCTAGTTATTATCGTTGGTCCCTTCACTAAGTGGGGGGTGGACTTCATTGATTGCAACCCAAATTCGGCTGGGGGGAATCAACACATTATCATGGTCGTCGACTACTTTACTAAGTGGGCCAAGGCCATGCCTACAATTAAATCCAATGGGAATACTGCAGCCTTCTTCGTATTCAATTAGATTATCGCCCGATGTAGTATCCCAAGTGAGATTGTCACTGACCATGGTAGTCACTTTCATAATGAGATGATGGAAGAACTAGAAACTAAAATGGGGTTTAAGCATGGTCACTCTTCTCCTTATTATCCCTAGGAAAATGGACAAGTAAAGGTTATCAACAAGTCTCTCAAGACCATTTTGAAAAAAACTATCAGTTAGAGTAAGTTCGACTAGCACATCATGCTATATCCCGCACTTTGGTCATACCGAACCTCAGTCAAGAGTGCCACCATATTTTCCCCTTTCTAGTTAATACACAGTGTGGAGTCAATATTTCCCATTGAATGTGAAATCCCTTCTGTTAATTTGGTAGTCGCACTCCTACTTGACACTTCCGATCTTGAAAGATGCCTTGTGCACCTAGAGAGTATTGATGAGCAACATCGATACGCCTCTACGGCTATTGAGGAAAACAAATGATGTGTCAAGGTTCAATATGATAAGTCTGGCTATCCTCGGTTGTATGTTGAGGGTGACTTGGTCCTCTTGTATGATCAAGACAAAGAACCACTATGGGAAGGCAAGTTTAAACCCATGTGGCATGGGCCTTACATCGTGCGATGTGTGCTAGAAAAAGGAGCCTATGAGTTGGAAGATTACGAAGGGAATAAGTTGGTCGAGCCCAGAAATGGGATCTACTTGAAACAATGCTATGCTTGAGCCCCAATCTTAGGCAGAGCTCTTTGTATACTAATGTAATTTAGTGTATATATATTTTTCTTTTTCATCTTTGGGTTGCTTATCGAGTTTTCACTTGGTTGATAGATGTCAATGGAGTCGTCATTCTACTTAGGATCCACAGACGGGTCCAGTCATCACACATGAAACTTGGCTTCCTCCTCTTGGGTGATTTATTCACCTGAGGGTCTATTTGTGTCTTCAGGAGGCACATGCCTAGGGCCATCCACGAATAATGTTGCCGAATATAGCGCTATTATAGAACTTTCACACGATGTTATCTTTCATGGAATCCGTACATTAGATGTTCGCCTGGATTTCCAGTTAGTAGTGCGTCAGTTGAATGGTCATTACCAAATGGCCATTACCGCATGCGTGAACCTTATTTACTCTGACAATTCCTACAGGTACGTCTTTTAGAACGACATTTTGATTTTATTACATATTATCATATTCCTAGAAGTTCTAATTATGTATCTGATGCTTATGCTAACTATGTTTTAGATTGGCATTTTTCACATATTTAAAAGCAAAGAAAACGTATAATCAATGTACACATTGAAAAATATAAGTAAAGTTGAAGATCCCTTTTATATATTTCAAAAAATATGGTGTTTATAGTACAAAATGGGGCTAACACCCTCATATACATATACAGCCTATATTATAATATCCCACGACATATACGCCTATGGTGATGGATGTGTGCCATGATAGCAAACCACGATGTTTGCAAGATGCCAAAAGATTCATACCCTTTCCCTAGGTACACCAACCACCTGTCACTGCATGGCTTCAAGTATATCCTCTACCTGAACCATGGGTATCCTATGTGTCAGACGCGACAAGTTTCCCTGTACATTTTGTAACACCCTCTCGGCCTCTCCTCCCACCGCTTCGTCTCCCTAGTTCCTCCATCGATGTCGAGGGAAACCCTATGGCTGTCATGGACCCACATCTGTGACACACAAGTTTCTAATCAATACTTAACCACCATCCAAAATATTTTTTTCCTAATTATACAAAAATACAAAAAAATGAAATATTTAAAAACATTTTGGTATACCTATGTCACTCTAAGAGGCTCCTGGTGGAAGTGGCATGTTTGGATCTCCTTTGAAGTCAATCCCCTCATAGGGATAGTCATCCAGAGAGATGACTTGTCTCCACCACCAGTAGAAAAATTCCTCGTTGTAGGGTGTCGACACCCTACCTCCTCCCTATCGCTTCATCACCTCGGTCCACCATGCCATGGCTAGATCGTGAGGTCCTCTCGAGAGAATCTCAACTCTAGGTCCTAAGCCTGGAACCCGCTCGAAAAAGAAGCTGCACAAGATGGAGGCAAACCTATAATTCCTTTTACCCCCCTATTTACACTCCGTCAACTGGCTCTTCATTTTGGCCAGTGGTGAGGTGCACCAATCGTACACCATAGGTTTTGCACACTGCACTGCATAAAACATGAGCGACCTTGATGCCTGGTGGAACGAAGTTGAACCTATGATCCTGGTTAAAACTAGGACAATGATCTTCAGACTTAGGTTGTTTATTGCCCAGATGGGGGCTTGACTCCCTACTGTAGGGGTTCTAGCTACACAATGGGTGTCGATATATACTTCTATCTTCATCCTGCTTCCTACCCTCGATGACTTGAGTTTCACAACCTCCCCTCGATTCAATAAACTGGTCAGAAAATAGATGTCCTCCACTTCAATTCTTAATGGTTTCCCATTGAGATTGAATCTCTTGCTATCAGGGTCCCAATAATCCACCAACATATCCAACAAACTCACCTGGGATCTCATCCCTTTGAGCGCCCAGAACTTATACAAACCACAT
Source organism: Picea sitchensis (assembly GCA_010110895.2). Classification (NCBI taxonomy): domain Eukaryota; kingdom Viridiplantae; phylum Streptophyta; class Pinopsida; order Pinales; family Pinaceae; genus Picea; species Picea sitchensis. The sequence goes on along the minus strand of SNQJ01S0009618.1, from coordinate 93,964 downwards.
TGCTTTAAGGCCATTTGGGCCCCTAGATCTCAATCTACAACGACATCAACTTCTTTGTGTTCCCTTTCTCGCCATTCAAGCACCATCCTGTTAAAAACAAACACAATTTTGAGTTAGAACCCTCTCTTTTGGTCATTTGTATGCCTGTACGCGGCTTACTATGCACACAGCCGCGTATAGGGCTCAATGTACTCGTCCTATTGCACATATTCAATATCCAGTCACTCGTTAGAGACAAAAAGAATCAAATGCACACATTCAAAGGTTTTGAGGATTAGAGTGACGCATACCATGATACCCGGACTCATTACCTAATGGAGAAAGATCCATTTCTTCTATAGGACTAGGTTGAGGTGATGGATGATGTTGTTGCTGACAAAGTGGAGGTGTTGAAGAATGAAAATATGGGCCCTCCAGGGCCATGCTCAAGTCGATATGGATCTCAGTACTCCATGTCTAGGACCTATGGGCCTCGAGACATAATCTCCTCAGTTATCCCTAAACTGGGGGATAACATTTGGCTCCAACTCGGGGACATGTGCTCACCATAAAGAGCATGAGAACCTCAACATATCTGGCATAACCCGTGACCTGCTTGATCTCAACATAAAGTTGTTAGTAGTCATTTGGGGTGGTGATATCACCCCCATATCATACATTTCAAAATGAAATAAAGCATATATACAAGTGTGAAAACAAACTATTCTAGCATGAAATGCAAATGGTATGTACAATGAATGAAAATGCCTATTTACCTGTACTTACATGTTGGATGAATAGTAGGTGTAGTCAAATGACCAGTGAAACCATCCTAGGAATGCCTCAAAATACCATCCTCTTTGCTTCATCATAAACCAAAACAATGATAATTTAAACACAAAAATAACATGGTTTAGAGATTGTATCATATCATCGGAAACCATAAAGTCCAACTCATGGAGGTGGGTGGGAGGGATAAAATCATGCCAATTCATTCTCTGAGGAAAGTTCTCAATCCACTTCAGGAAGGGATCATGAAAAGTCAAAGGTTTAGAAAAATGACTCAAAAGTTCTGAAAGCTGGCTACCTAGGACGTCCTCATAATCTGAATTCTGGGAAAAGATTGAAAAGGATCTAGAAGATGACCGAAAAATTCTCAAGGGAAGGATAAAAGGTTTAGATGAAAGACCTTTTCTTGGAGTATTCAACCTACCCTTGAAATCTAGGGTTTGACCTATAGGAAACTCAATACAAAAGACATACTTCCCAACTACACCTTTAATGACACAACAAGGTAAAGTAATCGAAGGTGGATGGAGAAAGTTATCACAAAAATCCTTCTTCAAGCAAACAATGTCCTTAATTTGACCAAGACCCGAGCACAATGGTGGTTGATAATCCTCTTCATGGAATTAATCCAAATCCTCAGAGGAGTACTCATCAAAATCATCAAGGTATGACCGAAAATCATCAGAAAAATACGGGACTAGGTCAACCTTGGGTGTTTGGAAAGTATTGGTAATTGTATCATCTCCTTGTTTCCACTGGTCAAAATCAAGAGTAACCTACTGTGATAACTGTAACGATAACACTTGGAAATGATTGTCAATGTCGTAAATGGGGTCCATACCATAATCAACCACATCCCACTTATGTCTTCCAACATGTATGAACTCATCAATATTAACTATGTCACTATCTGTATCATAACATGAAGGATTCAAAACATTCAAGGGCTCATCCATCTCCTCCTCATTTCCCAAATCATAAAGTAGAGAATTATCAAAATCATGGAGAGGAGGGTAACTTACTATTTTTGTTTCTTCTTTTGCAAGAGCTTTGAGGACTTAGGTGTCTTCAACATGCATCATTGTTTTATCCTCAGTTGTCCCTTCATCTTCAACTCTACAACAAGGAAGGTATTCTTCGTTCGAGGATTCCATTTCTTCTTCCTTATCTAAATCATAAAACAAGACATTGTCATGATCCTGAAAAGGAAAGTAAGTAACCTCATTCTCTTCTTCTTGTGTAGGGGGAAAACATTCATGGATGGATTTATCAGAGAGAGGACAGTATCTCAACACTTCATCATCTTGTTCAGGTTCTAGCTCGTCAACTGTGTCTTCAGTGATTATTTTCTCTTCCTTGTGAGGTTGAAAAACCTCATCAACATCTTTTCCCTTAGCATTTTGTTGGTCAAAATTTTGTTCCCCTTCTTGAAAATCAACAGTAAAGGTTTCAAGGGAAACTAAAATTTCCACACTAAGAGTGCCTGAGGTAAAGAAGTGTCTTATATTGGACAAGGAGATATTTTTCTTGATTCTTTTATCCATTCAGTGAGCTTCATCGAGCGTTCTTGGGCCCTTTTTACTGAGGGGAGAACCTAGATGCAGTAAAAGTACATTGGTATAGATATGGATAATGTACTTGTCTTCTGGATGTTGGATTTCAGGAATTTGATATAGGATGTCCTCAAACCTATCCTAGAAGTGTCTGACAGTTTCATCCTCAGTTTTCTTTATATGCTCGAGTCTTTTTAGTAGTACTAAGATGTCTTCCAACTAAATACCTCATTTTTTGAGAAAGGTTTCTTCCAATTGTTCCATAGTCGTGATGCTATCATCAGGGAGTTTTCCATAACATTTCCTAGCACTTATATGAAGAGTGACAGAGAAAAGTTTCATTTCCAAATCTTCAGCGTCATCACTGATAGGATGGAGCTGAAAAAAAGCCCAAAAATCACTCATGTGATAGTCGGCTCTTTCCCCATCACTGCCAATGAATCTAGGGAGCCACTTTTCGTACTTTGGGGGAATTCGTTGAGGGTATCCTAGGATTTTACTCATGTATAAAGGTTTGAAGTTCCCCAGGTCCCATTGAGAAGTCATAGTTGGCTTCGTCATTAGTGGAGTTGCCAGATAATTTTCTCGAAATTATCAAAGAAATAAGGGAATCATATGTAGTGGAGTTTCCATGTAAGCTTGTAAGATAAAGATTCTTGAGGAACGTCTTACCAAAAAGTGTTGTCTTTGAGGATAATTGACTCAGTTTTCCCTAGTAACGGTGCCAAAATGTTATCACATAGTTTGTACTTAAATGTAAAGGAAAGGTAAATGAATACAAATTGATGTAATGGAAGACTATCCTATCATTGTCACCTTAATAGGATGTCCCTTTCTATTTAGGGTGGTAAGCCCAGGGGAGGCGTCCCTGGTGACCTAGGGTTTTGAGAGGAAAAGGGTTTAAGGCTAAGTAAAATTTTCCCTCTCACAAGTCACCATCGATCAAAAATTTCGGCTAAACAACCAATAAAGATAATAATAATAACCTTAAATGTACCTGCCCAGAACAAAGCAACAAGAAACTATATTTTGCAAGATCACTTGCTGGTTAGTACTTCATATAGTTGGAGACTTTCTCAATATAATAAATTGACTAATATATTGATGAACTAAGCAAATATGTATAAATGGAAATAATCACAATACGATACTTCAACAATAAATTCTTCAAAGTGAGCAAGAATAACTAATTATCAATATCATAACACCAACATTCATCAGAAGCAAGTATGCATTGATCCTTTCAACTTAATTTAGAAGCTTTAAGTGCTGCAAAGTATGACTATAACTTGAAATAATAATAGCAACATTAGGGTTAGCAAGTTAATCTAACTAGGGTTAGAAAGGTGTTAGTAATTTCTCAAAGGTTTGGATGTTTGTAGATTGTGATCAAAACACTTAAGCAAGAGGTCTTAGACTAGTGCATTCATAGGGAAAATGGAGTCAAAAAGTAGCAGCAAGAATTGAAGGAACAATATGATAATAGTATGGCCAAAGACAAGAGGAATTTGATGGTGAAGTGTTGATAAATCAAGGCTTCAACCATCAAACCCTAGGCCTTGGCATGTTTTCCTCCTTCTTTAGCTCAAAGAAAAAGTAAAATTGTCTAGCATGAAGAACAAGAGATAGGGTGTTGCAGTGGAAAGGCCCTATCAATGTCTCCAATATAAAAAGGGATCCTTGGCATAATCTACTAGGGAATTAAAATAAGGACACCAACATGTGCTTATTTCCTAGCGTTTATTCTAGAAATTTCATTAAAAAAATGCAAGTAAAACACTATAACCATTCAAGTAAAGGAAGGATTGTAGAAAATCACTTACATTTACCAATTATTCATCAAGACAAACCCTAGTTATAAACCTTCCACCAAGAAAAATGCCAAAAATCACCAAAAAGAGCCTCCTTCAATAAGTGCGCACTAGCAAATTTCAGCCAAAAACCTTAGAAGGGTGTAAATTTCAGACCTCACACAAGTGTGAGTGAAAGATGATGAGAAAAAAAGAGTTTTAGCTCTCTATTTATACAGTAGCAATGACCTTAATTTTATTTTTAAGTCACAAAAGGCTGACATGGCCAAAAATACATAATAATATTGTTTTTACATTAAATGTCAAAATCAAACCCTAAATCATGCAAAGACAAAGATGTCATTCCCTTTTAGGGTGACATTATCCCCTTTTAGGGAAATGTTGGCCTCCTGGGGAAAATTGTTTGGCCTTCTTGGGCCTCAGGAACATGCCACACGTGCCACTTTGGCACATAATTGCCTCCCAAAACCTCAATAGCGTTGGATGATGTCATAAGTGTCCTGGGTGATGTCATGGGACTTCCAAGGAAAAAATTCTAGTGGAAATGGCATAACCCCCCTGGGTAAGGCTCTGCCAAGCTACCTCTCATGGAACGTCCTCCTCTTCTCTGTGAAAACCCTCTAATCTTTCTTTGCCACCTGCTGGGGTCGCAACATCCATCTGATGGGATTTCAGCCTGATGGAGGTCTGAACTAATCATCTCCCCATGTGTACATGTCCATAAGGTACGTATCCATCGGGTATGATCCTAGACATCAACAGATACACCCTCTATGGGCTCATAAGTCATAGAGGTCATAGCAATGTCAATCACATCTAATCATCAATTTTATTAAACATGTGCATAAAACACCCTTTACTCAAACAAGTCCTCAAAGACTTTATACTAATGTACAAGCCAAGTTTGGAGAAAGTGACAGGGCATCCTATTGGGATAATTCTCACTGGACGTGGGGTGTTTTCAGGAGAGATCAAATCTAATCCATGTGAGTGGGTGAATTGGATAAGGGATGTCTTGGAAAGGCATGCAGTGATATTAGGGAAATGCATGGCCTACCTATGGGTGCCTCTGTAGAGGGTGAGTTGCACCTGTCATGGATGAAAATGTTTCCAAGCCCATTCATGCCTTTTGTCTTTTTCTTATTTCTTTTTCTTCAAGAATATGGCTAGGGGACATTGCCCTGGCGTGGTGACCAGTGGTGGCAATGTTACCCACAAGCATTTCACATGAATGAGAAGGTTGTCTCATGATGAGACCCCCTTTCTCTTGGCTATGCCACCAAGAGCCACTACCCTAGTGTGGTGACCAACTACTAGTAGGTTCATATCGCCAGATGCCCATGGACCTAATAGGTTGGCTCGTGATGAGACCCCCTATCGTCTAACCAAATCTTTTTTTATTTTATTTTGTTTCTTGTTGAGAATCTTTTTACTGCATTCTCGGGGATCCCTGGGCGAAGATCTCGAGGATTCATTCTTGGTTTTTTTCTTTTGCCAGCTACTTTTACCCTCTAGGACTTTATACCCTTCTTCCCACAAGGTAAGGTACAACCCTTAAATATTTGGCCAAACCAATTCCCAGGCCAATGTAATGGGATGGATGAGTGGGAGAAAGATGGAAAGTGGTAAGTATGCTAGGAGTGGACAATGGATTCTCATGAATCCCCCAGTGGAAAATCAAAACCTATGGGCACAAGCTTACTAGGGCATCCTGTTATTCCCCCCAGATTTGGTCAAGTGGATAGGCATAAGAACTAAGAACCCATTAAAGAAAAAAATAATCAAATGCACATATTCAAAGGTTTTGAGGATCAGAGTGATGCATACCATGATACCCAGATTCATTACCTCATGGAGCAAGATCCATTTCTTCTACAGGACTAGGATGAGGTGATGGATGTTGCTACTGCTGAAAAAGTGGAGGCGCCAAAGAATGAAAATATGGGCCCTCCAGGGCCATGCTCAAGTCGATCTGGCTCTCGGTACTCCATGTCTTGGACCTGTGGGTCTCAAGACATAATCTCCTTAGTTATCCATAAAATTGGGGATAACAGGGTCAACAACCCTAATATTTCCCCCTTAACAAAGTATTATTAAACAGTTCATTTAAAATTTCATTTTTGCACAAATAAAACCCTAATTTACATGGACGTCACCCATTTAGGGGACGTTTTGGCACAAGGAGAAGGTCGTTGGTGATGCAGGAGGGTAGTAAGGCTTCCCAAAGCCACATATAAAGCATCCAAATGTCTTCCTTCATGGTTAAAGCCTCATAAAACCTCAAAACATCCAAGTTTCAATGCATATCATCTCACCACCATGCCCTACCCCCCCAAACACAACATCAAGCTCAAAGAGAGGACGTTTTTCCCCCCTGGGAAAATTGTTTGGCAAGTGAGGGATGGGATATGTAGTCCAAGTCATCATCAAGGCCTTCCAAGTCTGATATTTCTCATCTGGCATGCGGGCCCTTGGCATCCAACCTGTGGGCTTGCATCCCCATGGAAGCCCAAGCTAGGCTTGTTCTCCCAAATAATTCATCTAAGCATGTGCATCAAAGATCATTATATCAAACAATTAACTGCTCAAAGACATTATGCGACTTGTCAATCTTGAATATGGGAGGGTTTACGAGGGGTCCTATTTGGTAGATCTTTACCCAGGTCAAGGAGAGTTTCCAAGAGATCCCTCTCTAATCCATGTAAAGTGGATGAAGTGGTTGGGGTCAAGACTCAATGGGAATAGGGCTCATGACATACAAGGGGTCGTAGTATCTCATTCATTGGTGCCTTTGTAGAGGGTGTGTGGTACATTCATCCACAATGCACTTTTTCTAAGTCCATCAATTTCCTTTTATCTTTCTTTCTTTGTTTTTCTTTCAATATAGCATAAGGAGAGGTTGAAGGTCACTGCCCTGGCATGGATACCAGATGATGGCAATGTCACCCACAAACACCTAGTGGAAATCATAAGGTTGGCTTGTGATGAGATCCCCTTTCTCTTAGTCATGCAACTAAGAGCCATTTCCTTGGTTTGGTGACCATATGATGACAATTCCATACCACTAGATACTCATGGACGTGATAAGTCAACTCGTGATGAGATGTCTTATCCTTCAACTAACCTTTTAAGCATTCTTTATTATATTGTGGGTCCCCTTTACTCAAAGATAAGCATTTCAACGCTTTCTTGGGTGATCCCTGGGTGAAGCATCTGGATGGTTTATGCAGGGATTTTATCATTTACCCAACATCAACCCCTTGGGGCCTTCATCCCCTTCTTCCCATAGAATGAGGGACAACCCCTTTTTGGGTGAATAAACCCTAAAATCCCAAGAGATAAGGAAATGGAGGGGAATAATGATGGAAAGTGGTAAGTGTGGTTGGGAATGGTATGATGGCTCTTTAAGGGAGTTCCTAGTAGCAAACCCATCCCCAAGAAAAACCACTTACTAGGAAACAATGCCAACCACCAAGGTGAAGAAGTGAAAAAGGCATAATCTCCAAGCATATATCATGAAATCTAGAACAATCTAAGATATGACATACTCAACTGTCTTAAATATTGAAATGATTCTCACCATAATACTGACTTGTACCTCATGGAGCAAGGCCCACTGCCTTCTGGAAGCCATCTGGTGTGGTGGATGCCATCTGCAAATCTATGACCATCTTTGGTGGTGAGTGGGTTTTCCATCCATGCAAAGGTTACTGTTGGTCATGTAGTCTCTCGACACTCCATATCCGAAACGTGAGGGCCTCGATACATAATATCCTTAGTTATCCACAAAATGGGGATAATAGGGAACATTTGAGAATCCCATAATCATCAAGTACTCAATACTTTATTAAATCAATCCTCCTTACCCCTATGTTTGATTGAAAAAGAGCAGAGAAATAATGAAATTTGAGTGTTGGTAGGTTGACTTATCCATCGCTTCTGAGCTTAAAACAAACCTGGGCATATCATTGGGTTGAATTTCATCCTGGTATTGATTGGTATATGTACTTTTCATGGTGCTTTCGATAGGGACGTTGGCATTATATTTGGACCATTAATTGTGTAGGGTGCAACAATTAAGTATGAATAGTCAGACCTTTCCTAGGACAACTAAGACTAGTGCCTAAGATTGGGCAAGGGGTCAACTAAGTTAAGTGGAGATTCGTTACAAGATAGTTACAAGTTTACAAATGTTAAAAAAATATAGATACAACTAGACACAAATATACAAAAATAATATCTAAGATTACAATAGATATATACAATGATTACAATAAATAATATCTAAGATTACAACAAGGCTAAACTAGATACACTAAATACAAGATATACAGAAAATGACTAACCAGTTGCTTGCATGTGCAGTAAATAAAGATACTCAAGATGAAATAACCATAAACACATCAAGCCAAGCATGCTCACAATATATATTACTCTATTGGAATACTTATCAATGGAATAAAGACAAAAATCACTCAAGACCAAGTCAAGAGAGTGCCTCCATGTGGATGCACAACTTCTTGAAGGATCACACCACAAACACAGGAACAATGATTAAGATGAAAAGCTTGAAAAGTAAAGTGTTCCAGATGATATATGTAACCACTTATATAATTGTTCCACAACACATGAAATGACTTGCATGTAAAATAAAAATAATGAGATCAGTGTGCTTGCAAGTGTGAAATTAAATTGCCAATGTTATAGACCAAGGATTAAATAAGGTGGTTAAGTGAGATTTATTTTAATCCTATCTAAGTGTCAACCCAATACTTTCCTCCCCAAATTACCAAGTGACTCTTGGGTTCTCAAGAAGTTAGGCAACAAGGCCCACCCTAGCTCCACAGGTCAGTCCTAAGATCAGAGTACTCTCAAAAAGGATGTCGCGCACCACGAGACCATCCCCGGCCTAGCACCTTTTGTTTCCTTCCTCCAACCCTATTTTAAATGGCGAAGATGGTTGGTAATGGTGTCCTATTAAGTCTAATAAATTAATTATTAAACCTATGAGCTAAGTGTTGAATTGTTTTTGAGTGCTTGTAGCTTGCTCAAAGTGTTGAAACTGAAAATTAACATTGTGAAGGTTGAAGTCGTTAAACAATCACACTACAAGTTAAGTTCTTAAATTATGAGGTTATTGCCTGTGAAACGTGAAGAACTGAAAATACTTGCAAAATTGAAAATTTATTTAAGCCATCATAGTATCAGTGTTTGCATGCATGTATATAAGATAGATACTTAAGAAATAAATGCTTGCATGCCAAGTAATGATGAAAGAAAAAGATCCACTATGCCTCTACGGGCTCTAATATATCATTTAGGTGTGAGGTATACTCTAGATAATTTTAATTGTTAAGCATGCATGTAGATATCACAACTAACTAGTTAAACTATGAAGTAGAGACAGAAAGGAAGCTAAACTAGAACTTGGAAATCAAAAACTGAAAAGAAAGAATGCAAGCCTCTTGGGTACACCCCTTTGGGCTTGCTTACAATGATTCAGATAGAAAAGAAGAAAGGGATAGAATTACCACTTTGAAAAGAGACCCTGGAAATTGTGTTGTGGATGAAATCGGGCAGCATGCACCCTTAAACAGGAGAGAAGCTGCAAAAATCAGCAAGATATTCCTTGTTGATTTTGCTACAACACACTTAAACAAAGTTACAAAAATTATTATTTTTCAATAGAAATTCCCCACATGTAAAAACCAGAAATTTAAATTGATTTTATTGACCTATCTAATATTGTTAGCAACTAAATCTAAAATGAATGAATGACAAAAACTGAAATGGAAACAGAGAAGCTTCTGAAGTTTTTATCAGCAGTGAAGGTAGATTCCTTCTTGAATCTATTCCAAAGATGCTCTTGAGGCAACCTGCAAACCTTGAGCCAAACGTGACATAAAATGATAGATAATATATTGCATGCACAAATAATACAACACAATTTATATTATTAGCATATACAAAACATATAGATGAGAAACTACACTGTTGTCTCACATATCCTAGTAAACTAATTTACCCAAGCAACTATTGATCAATCCACAAAAGATTCAAAGAATGATTTCACCTCATAATAGATAAGAACACCAAGAACAAGTCTTGCATTCCACAATTCCTCCAATGCTCTTTTTATTTCCAAAGGGAAGAGTTTTTAGCAACAAAGTTTCTCCAAACTCTTCAAGAACAAATCTAGTAGTAATGACTTCAACCTATTTGGTAAAGTAATATGTAGCTTTAATAACCCATGAATACCCATTACTTGAATTATCATTAAACTTCCCGATGATGTCCAAACCCCACTACTGAAAAGGTGCCTCAACCACAACTAGTTGCAAAGGGAGAGATGATAACTTTTGCTTTCTTGTGAAAAGATGACACGACTCACATTTCCTAACAAAATGACGTACATCTGAAAATATTGTGGGCCAATAATATCCTGCTCTGAGGATTTTGTGGGTAGTAGTTTTAGCAGCAAAATGTCCACCACAAAACCCCATGGAATTCATCCATTAGTTTCTTTGACTCAATGTCATCCACACATCTAAGGATAACTGCATCAGGATTCTTCCATCCTAATCCATCTCTATTAAGGACATACTTCGAAAATTTGAACCTTAAAGACCTTTTCTTGTGTCCTACTAGATGACTTGGAAAAGTTAGATTCTTAAGATAAAAGATGATGTATGTATACCATCCTACTTGTTCAAGCTTCAATAAATTAGGAGGGAGTTCTTCATTATCAATTTGGCAAACCATACCCAAGGCCTTCTCATTACCTTCTGTCAAAATTTTTGCTAAACCTTGACCCTTAATCAATCCATATACCCCTTGAGCCTAATCCTTCTACCTAAGATAACAGATCTTTAACTGCAGAATTAGGAACATAACCAATCACCTTGGAATATTCAATGAAGACTCTAAAATGTTTGAGTGATTTCACTAAGGCATAAGCTTGTTTCTCAAACATGGGTTACTCTAATTCTGAATTTTGTAAGGCCCTACTCATATATGCAATGTGTTGATCGTGGCCTTGATAATTTTTCTGAAGCAATACACCAACAATAGTGTCTTCAGAGGCAAAGGAGAAAATCTAAAAGTCCTTAGTATAATCCAGGATAATAAGGATAGGAGCTTCAGATATGGCAATTTTTATACTTTGAAAATCTCTCTTGCTTTCATCATTCCACTAAAAATTGACATTCTTGTTAAGCATCTTATATATAGGTTTCATGATCTCTACATAGTTGGGAATGAACCTATGAACAAAATTTGTTTGGCCTAAGAAGGATTGGAGAGATTTCTTCGAAACATGCAAGGGTACCTTTCTGATTGCTTCAACTCTCTTCGGGTCTAACTCGAACCCATCTTCATAAATTATGTAGCCCAATAATTTACCTTCAGTCACCCCAATGACTAACTTAACATGATTTAGAGAAATACCAAACTCTCTACACCTATCCAAACTTGTCTAAGGTGGTCAATGTGAATTTTCCCATCCTTAGAAAACACTATTAAATCATCCTGATATATCTCAATCAACTTTCCAATCAACTGCCTAAAGGCATAGTCCATAGCTCTTTGAAAATTAGCTCCAGCATTTGATAAACCAAATTGAATTATAAGATATTCAAAGGTTCCCCATGGAGTGGTAAAGTGGTCTTATGCCTATCTTATGCTTTTAGTCTAATCCAATTATAACCTGAAAATCCATCAAGCATGGAAATCATTCCCGATCTTGTTACTCTTTGAAGTAAAGTTTCCATCTTGGGAAGGGGTAGTGGTCTTTTGTGCAAGCAATGTTCAAAAATTCCTGAAGTTGATACACAACCTAATCTTTCCATTCTTCTTCCTTGCAACAACCAAATTTGAGCACCATGAAGAATGTCTAGTTTGGGCTATGATGCCTGCATCTAGCATTTTTTGTAACTCCTGTTGGACCAAATGACATAAATTGGGGTTCATTTGTCTCAACTTTTGTCTAAAGGGATTAGTTTATTCCTTGATAGGAATCACATGGTGAATTACATCCTCCCTATAGAATTTGAGCTCAACATAACTAAAATCCAAAACATCCCTATATTCTTTTAATAACTTAACAATTTCTTTTCTTTCTTCAATAGGGGTAGTTTTGCCTACTTTTATCATCGTAGGCTCTTGCTCACTTCCAATGTTTACTTCTAAGTGATCACAAAGTTTTTCTTTTGACTCTTCTATTTGTTTGTCACCATATTGTCTATCAAAGGTTTTTTCTTGGATCACAACCCGCCTAGGAACTGGATTTAACTTATCATCATCTTCGGTATAATTACAACCCTCTTCTCTCACACCGATGCCAAAGTCAGATAACTCATGCATATGAGTCAATAACTTAATAACCTATTTTTCATCATCAAAAACTTGCCAATGATTCATGTTATCAGGAACTGAGGGTGTAAAAAACAATTCCACTGAAATATTCTCATCAATCAAATTATATGAAAGATAAAGTATGGAAGCAGCTACTGCAGGTTCATCTGCCTTAGAATTATGTTCTCTAGGAATAGAAATAAGGTTTAAAGCATCTATATCACCAATGGAATCCCAAATTGCATTCCTATACCTTTTCAATCTCTCAGACTTGCAAGTAAATTTATTCTTTAGTTGTTGTATGACAAAGTTTGAGTCCCCCTTGATGTTTAAGTATTTCACACCCATATCCTTGCAAATTTCTAAACCAAGTAGAAACGCTTCATACTCAACCACATTATTGGTTGCATCAAACTCCAATCTATAAGCAAACTTAAACACTTTACCATTTGGAGCTTGAAGCACAATTCCAACACCCTTTCCTTCTCTATAAAAAGAACCATCAAAATTCATGTACCATATCTCATCAACTCTATCCTTATGAACATTTTCCTCTAAGGGTACAATAGAGTTAGACAAGATGGAATAATTACCAAGACTCTCCTCATTTTTTGGGTTTCTTGGGTCTTCAATATGATATCTTCTAAACACTTTCCTAGTCAACTTGAAAGTGTTCCCATATGGAGTAGGGATGGTAGCATAAGATAATTCCATTTGTAAGTTACCACCCAAATCTGCAACTGCCTTTCTATTTGATAACATTCCCCAAGCATCTAGAACATCAATCACTACTATGTCCATTTCAAACATGATGTCCAAGAAGACTTCCAAATGTACATGAAAACCTTTAATCAATCCATGCACTTCAATCATTTTACTATCCATGGCACAAATGTTATGATAAGGTCTAGATATTCTAAGATTCAATTGTTCCATCACCTTCTTAGTCATAAAATTAGAACTTGCCCCTAAATCTAGCATTCAATTTTGTAATACTTTGTCGTTTACAAGTAAAGATAGGTAGAAAGGTAGATTCTTCTCATTACCCCTATCCCAATTATGTAAGATAACGGGTGCATCCTAGTAAGTAATTGTTGGTTGCCTATCAACAAAACTCCGAGGAAGATCTTCTATGGATTTAAGTAACTTCTCCCTTTGGGAAGGGATATTCATAAGTTTCGACACCGGAACTAACATCTTAGAATTACTCAACCAACCACCTAAGTCAATATTCAAACTTGAGTCAACATGCACATTTGACTTAGGAGGATGTAGTGTCCCCAAGGCCGAGCCCCGTTACAGATCATGTTATATGCAAAAGAATTGTAAATATGTTCTATAGGCTGGTGAGCTAAGTTTTGAATAAGCTGTAGGCTTATGAGTTTTGTTAGGCCAGGGAGCCTAAGTGTTGAAGGCTAGGAGCCTGTTGATATACTTGTATGTATGCAGGTCAACTATTAAAATATAAATGCCACCAGTGTAGACCATCCACGATGAAAG
>SNQJ01S0009618.1:52992-67085 GCA_010110895.2 Picea sitchensis | reverse complement strand
TGGAGCCACCCTTTCTTCTAAATAATTAAGAGGTTATACTTAATCCCAAAAAGTCGGACTTCGGGATCTCGCGTATTTCACAATGTACCTACCAAAGCCCCGGTATCCCGATGCGTGAAATGTCGATAAGGGTTTAGTTCTAATCGCCATTATCAAACCTCTAAGTAGGGATTATTAGAGGCTATTACCTCATGTTATTGCGTTTCTGGAGTTACTCGTCGAACATTTTTCGAACCTACGAGATGCGAAGTTGTGAAGTCATTTCAAGTTACTCAGGTTAATATCATGAGTAATTACTTTAAATTGTAGTTAGTCTTTATCACAATTTCGCAACTTGGCTATTATTACCTCAAAGAACAACACCTTTGTAAATCCGATCCCCGAAGTTGTGATATTAATTAATTAAGCATGGTTAATCAAAATCTTAAGTCAAATCACAAATTATGAATCAAATCGCACCATCGCGAATTTGGGCTTTTGGTTCTCAAAGGCTAGAAGCGAAATCATCTGATACGGCGAGCACCGAAAAGGGGATTAAGGACTAAAAGAATGAAATTAAAGGAGATAAATTGGACTAATTAAGGCCTCAAGTAGCTTTTAACCATACAATCTATGGATGAAGCTTTAAAATTTTCTGCTCTTTTTCCAAGTTATGAGTCGTCAAATATTTATGGCATATATTTGAATTTCAGTGAGGTGATTGACAATAAGATCCCACTTATTTCCTAAAATATTTCCATTAAACATTTTAACCATTCTGTCGGCAAGGACTAGTACAAACTTAAGCTATCTAAGAAAAGGGTTTTCTTTCATTATCTCAGCTTTCCTTTCTATTGTGCACAGAGCTATTTCACCAGGATAACTTATGTCCATGTTTTCAAGTTTTTACGATAGGGGATCTAATTGCAAGGTTATACATCATGGCTCCACGAAAAGCGCCCAAGGTAGTCGTCGAGAGCTCAGGCCAAGGTTCAGATATTGTTTCTGATACTTTGCCTCGAAGTATCAATACTATCAAAACATGGACACACATTTCCAATGTTCTGCAGCCCAAGGTGATAAATTGCCTGGATGATTCCTGCGATAGTGAGGACAATGACATGTCCACCAAATACAAAATTGTTTCTCAAGAAGAGATACAAAAAATAGCAGCAAGGCCATGGCTTCTCCCCTATTATGATATGGTCAGATGGGCACTGGACCATGTAGACATCCTGACTAGAATGATTTTCAACGAACAGAGGGAAGCAGTTGGGTCTTTTAGACTAGAGCACTTACATGCAATGTATAAATTGTCACCCACACAAAACTATACTTACAATGATGAATTCCTAGAGGGGTTCAAAAAGAAGGAATGCAAGTAGTACGAAAGAAATTTATCGAATCTGATCAAAGAGTGGTTTTCGTACCCCATGAAATTTAGGGCCGATACTCATGGAATTTATTCAATCTCCTCTTTAGAGCCACAATTCAAGTATGTAGCGATGATGGCCTGTAGACTGTACGAGAAGGATGACACTACTCACTTTTTCCTCCCATGGGTACCGCTCATTCATACAATTGCTGAAGGATTTTCTTTCGACTGGGCCAAATTGATGTCGGACAATCACACCAGTCGAATTACTGAATATCGAGCACAGAAAGCCAGTGGGAGAGAATTTTCATTCTTTATGTATTCCTACATCATGGACACTAGTTTTTGCATGAAACCCTTCCCATTAATGAGCTGGAGCTGGAATCCATCTAATGATAAGCCTATCCATGTCTACCACTCGAAAATTTGGAGGATAAGGCCAAAGATTTCATCTACGATATTTTTAACTGGGTAATGGTACCGATGCATGTCTCTATCTTCAGCCATCCACCTCCCTGGATTTCGGATAACATCATGGCCAACTTGATTAATGTAGCATATTGGTATATAGAATAAGAGTTTCCATACATCAGTGTTTTCGGCACCTCTGTTTCCCCCCATGATTTTTTGTTATTCCTGTCAGATAAGCTAATATGCCGCGAGATTGCCAGGAAAGTTGTGCTTGGTGGGATAAGAAAAGAGCTCAAAGGACTATCAAAGAAGGTATGGCCACCCTTCCCTATTCATATTGGTTCATACTCTTTATTATATTTTGTCCATGCTGAAGTTGAGGCCACGACCTTGGAGGAAATGAAGTTGGTGAGCATTGAGTTCAAAAATCATGACCCTAATAAGGTTGTGAGTAATCACTTGGTGAATTGTGACTTGAAGAGATACAAACATGAGGATTCACCTCATGATGAACCCTTCTGAGGTGTGAGGTCCTACTCTGAAGTCTTGAGTTGAATTCAATCCTTGCCACTTGAAGAAATGGTCGATTTCCTCAAATTCGAGGAGCATCGGAAGAGTTGCCTCCCCCTGATCTTACAGGCCAAAACCCCAAATATTCCAGACTCATAGTAGGCGGAAGCCAAAGGCTCAAATAAATCAAGTCCTGGCGAGGAGAAAAATCAGGAAGGGATAGAGGAAGGGGATACCTCGGAACTAGGAGCCGAAATCCCTGATCAAGTAGAGAAAAACCTAGAGGTAGTTGCGTTGGGCGAGCAGGTACTAAGTCAAGAAGAGATACCCTCGCAAAAGGTAGGATACACCCCACTGATCACATCAAGCGATCCAGCCATAGATGCTACCCCTAAACAATCATCCAAGGAAATCGACAGTCTGATTGTTGTTATCACACCCTTACAGTTCATAAAGGGGAACCCTGATGCGGGATGGATTTTCAATGAAGAACTGATGCCCATTTCTATAGAAGAGATTCCTCCTAATGAATTCTTCTTTGCTAATAAAAGGAAGGTCATGGAGAAGAAAGAATTATATCAAATAGAGGGCATAATGGCTAAAAAATTTAAATTCATGACAGATGGAAAGGTCGTGAAAGAGGAAGAATTTGCCAAGGAGATAGCAGGAACATTAGGATCTTATGCTACGACCAATCAATACTCAGTTGAAACTTTAAAGGAATAGTTGAACTGGAAGAACCTCTTGATCAGTAAGTTGAAGGCTAGGGTAGTTAGGGCATAAGAGAATGCCAGAAATCAGGAGAAAAAAGGTCTCAAGGAGGCCAGAGCAGCTGACCAACGGGAAATCGAACAAGTTAGAGCTGAGCTCGGGAAAATGCATTAGTAGACCTAGATAAACCAAGCACAGGTAAGTCAAAAAGAGGAGTTAATACAATAGTTGCAGTAAAAATTGAATTCTGCTGAGATCCGGGTCATAGATATAAACATATTCAAATCCCAAGCCATCGAGATCCAACAGAAGGTGGAAACAACTCAGCAGGAATTGCTTACCAAAGTGGAAATCATCCAAAGTCACTTTTAGATGATTGATAAAGCGCTAAATGATATCTCTTTGAGAGAAAGAGAAGCTAGGGAGAATCGAATTGCTTTCCAGGAGGCTATTGTAGCAACAACAAAGGAAGGAATGGTCGGTAGTGCCAGGTTATCCATCCCAGAGAAAACCAAGGGAAATATCTTATTGAAGGCGTGGGAGCATAACATATCAGAGAGAAGAGAAAGAGCTAAAAAGATGAAGAATTATTGTGAAGAGACATTCATCTTGATAAATAAAAATTTGTTGAACCTTGATAAGGAAGATAGTGTCGGGACACTGGGAAAAATTAACATAGCTAAACACTTGTTATATATCAAGGAGAATGTTGAAAAGGAACAGGCTGAAATATCCCAGTTGAATCAAGTTGAATTTTCCCAAGTGGACAGATGGTTAATAAAACCAAGTTTACAATTATGGTCCATCATCACAGAAGACTGACAAGTAGGAAGACGATTGCCAGAGCTGGCGAATAATTGTTACACTTTTGAGGCAAACAACCAAGAAGAGCCCTCCAAGTTTATAACCCAGTTGATTGAAATGTGTGTCAGTTGTGTTTAGTAGGGGAAAGGGCAGGCTTCTGGTGTTAAATGATGACAGGTGTTATTCCCTTCTATATCTGGGTACAAAGGAACAATAAAGGAAGGCATTCCGCCTGCATGGAGGAAGACAAAGAATGAGGAAATGAAACGCTTGATTTCCTCATTTCAAATCAAAGGCTTCTAGAACGAATGGAATTTGAAGTGTTTTTTAAGCTTGTATAAATATGCATTTTGAAAGATAAGAAAGGGCCTTTTCTTTCGGCAGATTGTAATAGAGAAAATTTTATGAAATAACAGAGGAAAACACATAAATCAATCTTGACAAAATATGGAGTCTTCAATTCGCTTTGTATAAATATGCATTTTGAAAGATAAGAAAGGGCCTTTTCTTTCAGCAGATTGTAATAGAGAAAATTTTCCTTGACAGGATTAATACAAAGCGAATTGAAGACTCCATATCCTGTCAAGATTGATTTATGTGTTTTCCTCTGCTATTTCATACTTCATGTCATTTTTATATATATCTTTGATGAATTCTTTAACTGCAATTTAGTATAACTTCTACTGTGGCGATTAGGTTTTAGTTATCTAATTATTTACAAATTTTCTTTTGTATCGACTATCAGTAGGTACAAGACCTGTGAATTTCTTAGATCTCTACATTTTATGTTTCATTAAGGTGTTTCTTTTCTTTTCCTTCTTTTGTTGCAGCGTGAGATTCCTCTTGAATCGATGCCTCACATTGTCTGACAACTCTATGTTTTCTTCCGTTTCATACTCGGTTTCAAATTTTAACTCAGTTACAGAAAAAAAAACTTTGATTTTGTTTAAACCATTTAATTGGCTTCACATGATTTTTTCTCATATAATCTAAAATTGAATCAACAACTTAAAAACAACAATCTCTTAAATTTTTGTCCCTTAAATGACAACCCCTGTTGCAAGGCAACCTCACGTAGAACCTGGCCTCTCAGACCAAACCAAAATTTCCTTAAACCTCTTTGATACTATCCTAATAACTGCAACCACCTGGTTCGAACTCGAGCATTCGTAGGCAGCCATTGAACGGGACATAACCATTCAAGAACAAGTGAAAGATAGACATAGACAGCTTAGAAATCATCCATAGTTTCTCTTCCAGTTGTTTTCTCCTTTCTATATCTTTACCCTCTTCTGGATTCCTAGACTCTATACTTCGTAGCCTTAAGTACAAACTCTGGAACAACATCTTTCTAGCGACGTTGTCGAGGAACGGAGAATCATAGTCACTTTCCCCTGAGAGAACGACTCTTTCAAGTTTCATTTTTTGATAGTGAACAAAGAGCAAATACCTTGCTAAGGATAAACCTTTATCATTCACTTGGCGACTCCACTTTTAAGTAAGTTGGCATCCGTTTGAAGGAACACCAGACAAAACCTAGACGCTAAACAGACCGTGCCAGTTTCCAACGCTGAAAAAATACTAAAACCAAGGGGTATTTTCAAACAAAACATTGTTGTTCACCAACCCAAGTCTACTCAGTCCAAACCTAAGATCCCTCTTGAACCTTCATCCTTGCGAGAAATTTCTCTCGGAAAAACATCAGACAATACTGTCGAGGCCAAGAGCCTAAACCCTAAGCTAATCCTACCTGATATTAAGACCGAAACCTCTCTGACTACCCCTTACGTTAGTAGGGATGAGACATTTGTCGTAAAGCTCATCCCTATTAATATCCCATTGACTCTCCATACAAACCTCTTTGTCACTCAAGGCCTTGCAGAAGGTACCACACATTCAGACTCAACTCATGTAGGTTCCCTCATTTACGTATCCTACAAGTCATAGGAACCAAGTCCCCATATACCCTTTCCCCTTTTGTTGAGTGTCTCCCCCCCTGTTAAAAGGTTCTTTGAATCTTTTCCTTTTTATCCCGGGGAAGCTCAAAAGTCACTGTACATCTTCGCCAACCCTCTTTATAACGCACCCATTTTATCTCCTAGACCATCCATGGCCACTGCCGGAGGAGAAGGAGGAGGCGGAGGTCAAGTCCAAAATACGCCCCCTAGGATTTTTTCCATGGTAGCCGCTAGATACGCCCCCTTGTTCCTTCCAGTACCCCTTCACGATTTACCAGAAAACTATATGAAAAACTTGCCTAAGTTCATAGGGGAAGGAGACCTAACTGCGACCGAACATATTTACTTCTTCGATCAATTTGTAGATATAATAGGTCTCGAGCATGAGCATGTGTATTCCCATTTGTTTGTCCAAACCTTTGAGGGGCAGGTAAGAACTTGGTTTTAGAGACTGCCCCCAGGGTCGATATTATCCTACGATGTTTTAGAAGACTCTTTCCTCAGACAATGGGATGAAAGGAAAGATCAATTGTATTATTTGACCGATTTTGGATCTTTAAAGAAAAATAATTCAGAAACGGTTATGGAATTCATTCAAAAATTTAACAATTTGTATAATAATATTCTGATCGAAGTTAAACTGTCCCAACCTGCAGTCAAAGTAACTTTCGCAGGAGCCTTCGAACCTAATTTTTCTCTACTATTAAGAGAAAGGAGAGGGGCCAACCTAACCTGAATGCAGGATGACACTGTGGAAATTGAGTCAAACATGATGGCTTCGAGTAAATTAAAAATGAAAATCGAAACCAGAAACAGGGAGACCAAACGTTTTAGAGAACAAGCGGGACCCTTAGGATTTGGAAAGTCCTCAGATGATAAAATGGATGATATGGCTAGGATAATAAAAGAGATATCAAACAAAATCTCAAGAATGGAGCTAGACCAATCCAAAGCTAATCAATTCGTTAAGAGAGAATTTAGGAGAAACCCCAATCCTCAGATTCAACAAAGACAGATCAAAAAATTCAAACACCTCTAAAAAATGAAAATTTTATTGGAGGAAATGATATGCAAGAGTTTGAGGATTTGGAAGAAGATGTAAACAATTTATACGACGACTGTATACAACCTCATTTAATGAAAGAAGATTATGAGAATTCTCTAAACACTGAACAATCATCGAGTGAAGATAATAACCTAAATAGCATTGATGATCCTGCTTATCAAGGAATGGTTGATACCATAATGGATGAACTCCAGCATAAGTACAATCTGAGACCTAAAAACAAACCTGTGTCGACTACTCAACCCAAGAAAATTTTTCCTATGGTTGAAACATACAAGCCCACCCCAAAAGAGACTGAGATCCAAGCGAGAAGAACTAAGACAGCCAAAACACAGACACCAGGAACCGGAAGCACTGAAAATAAAATAGTGAAAACAAATAAGTTGGAAAAGAAGGAGTCTGATGTTTCGGACAAAGAAACAGATAGAGTTGTTGGAGGTTTTAGCCTAGAAAACGAGATAAGTAAGATCAAAATACCGATTCCTTTGGTCGAGTTGGCTAAGAACCCTGTGTACCGAAAACAAATAACCAAAATGACAAATTTTTGAGATTTAGAGAGTCAGTCTAACGTAATAAATTTGGAAGATGATAATCCTAACATCACTTTGGTCCACATTTCGAAGGTTCCAGGGACATAGTTGCCCCCTTCTACATCACCTTGAATGTGCATGATCGACTGCTGCATAATTTCATGTTGGACTCTGGAGCCTCTCATAATTTGATGACAAAATCTATTATGGATAGATTGGGCCTCGAAATCACCGGGCCATATGGAGATCTTTACTCGTTCGATTCAAGGAGATTTAAGTGCATGGGCATGATCAAAGATTTAGTAGTCACTCTCACCCAAGTTCTGGTGAAAAACGTCCTAATGGATGTAGTTATCGTTGATATACCCCCTAAGTATGGTTTTCTATTATCTAGGTCTTGGGGAGCCAAGCTCGGGGGATCTCTTCAGCTAGATATGACATACGCCACTATCCCTGTTTTTGGTGGTCAGTTCACTCGATTGTACAGGGAAACGTGGTTGGCGTATACGGTAAGCGATCCGCAAAATCCAAACAATTACCATGTTTATGTCTCCAATCAAGATCTGGGAAATTGTATATTATCTTTTGATGATAGTGTAAATAATTGTACAAAAAAAAATTATCTAGATGAAAATAAATCAGAAGTGACAGATAAAAATATATATAGCACTGGAACTTGGAAAAAAAAATTTGATGGTGCTTCATTGTGTGAAGGAGCAGGTGTAGGAGTGCTTTTTGTAGTGCCTAAAAATGAATTTGTTATCCCCTTCTCTTATAGGCTTTAGTGGGACAAAGACTACACAAATAACGTATGTGAGTATGAATCTCTAGTCCTGGGACTAGAAGCTGCCAAGAAGCTAAACATCAACAGTACTAGGCCAAACACCTGAGACTAAGGTCTTACAAAAATTGCACCTGGGACCTAATGGAAAATTTCTTTTCATCAGTAAATGTTCATTTCATCCCATGTGTAGAAAATATGCAAGCTGATTTGTTGGCCAAATCAGCCTCTACCTTTGCACCCCCTACCACGTTCAAACTAAAGTACCACATAGAGGTGAGGCACATACCATCCATACCAAACAACATACAACACTGGAAGGTATTCGAAGACGACGAACATATCAGAAAGTTCCTAGAAATGGTGGATTATTTCGCCCAAACTCACATTGACCAAGAAAACCAAAATGACCATACCTAGATTATGCAGGAAGGGGAGGAGCCTCAAGAGTTTCGAGAAAAAATTGCAAATCATCACATACTAGTGTTAAAAAGTAATCAGATCCCTAAGGGCCTGATACCTCTGGAAAGGTTGTTTGATCAAAACGACATGCCTCTAAGGTCTACCTTGCAGCCCTAACTGGAGGAGGTCGAATATTGTGACGTGGGAACTACTAGAGAACCTAGGATAGTGAAACTATCAAAGTACCTTCCTCCTGAGATAAAAAGAAAGTATACATACTTACTCGGACGATATAAGGATGTTTTTGCATGGTATTACAATGAGCTCATAACCTATGACACCTATGTGATCAAGCACGGGATACCTTTGAAACCTAGTGTTAAACCCTTTAGATAGAAGCTCAAAAAAATCAACCCCATTTTACTGCCTGTGGTCGAAAAAGAAGTGAAAAAAAATTTAGACGAAAAAATAATTGTACCTCTCAGGTACTCTAACTGGGTGGCGAACCTAGTCCTGGTTAGGAAAAAGAGTGGGGATATTAGACTGTGTGTAGACTTTAGAAATCTAAATAAGTCCTCTCTTAAAGACAATTATCCTCTACCCAAAATGGATCACGTTTTGGAAAAAGTAGTTGGGGAAAATAGGATGTCGATGATCGATGGGTTTTCCGATTATAATCAAATTTCTATCAACGAGCATGATAAAGAAAAAATAGCTTTCACCACCCCTTGGGGCACATTTATCTGATGAATGTGAGTGCTAAATTCCAATGCGATATGGATATCTCTTTCATCGGTGAGAGAGGTAATTTCGTAGTTATCTACCTTGACGATCTAACTATTTTTTCTAAACATGATTAAGACCATCTGATACATCTAAAGAAAACATTTGAAAAATGTTGAAAATTTGGTTTGTCCTTAAACCCCAAGAAGTCTCACTTTGCGATGCAAGAAGGTAAAATCTTGGGCCACATTGTGTCTCGAGAAAGAATTAAAATCGACCCTAAAAGGGTAGAAGATATAGAAACCATAAATATTCCTAGAAATGTAAAGGAAATTTAGTCATTTTTAGGAAGAAAAAAAAAATTGAGAAGATTTATCCCAAACTTTGCTGAAATAATGAAATTGATCATGTATGTGTGAAAGAAGAACATCGAAGTGAAATGGATGGTGGAAGCTAAAGCATCGTTTGCACGCATCAAGAAAGTTATCGGCAAAGTGCCCGTACTGGCAAGCCCTGATTATCTGAAAGATTTCCTGATTTTCTCATTCGCCTCTGAACACACAGTGGCGGAAGTACTCCTCCAGAAGAATGAAGAAGGTTTCTAGCAACCAATAGCTTTTTTTAGTAAAAGTCTTAGAGACGTTGAATTGAGATATGATATAATGGAAAAGCAAGCATATGCTATGATGAAGGTGCTGAAGGATTTTAGAACCTACGTGCTACACTCCAAGGTAATTGCATACATGCCCACCAGGTATGTAAAATATATATTGGTTCAGACCGACAATGATGGGAAGAGGGGTTGGTGGCTTGCTAAAATTCAAGAATTTGATCTAGAGGTGAAACCAACGAAACTAGTAAAAGGACAGGGTTTGGCTAAGATCTTAGATGAATCAAATTTTAGATCACTCAAAATGAATGACCTACAGGGATATGAAGGATGTGGGGACATAAACGAGCTCGATAACCAAATAGCTACAACCAAAATCGAAGAGAAGTTTTCCTTATCAGGTTGGTATAAAGACATAGTCTCCTACCTACTGACCCTAAAGTGCCCTGATAATCTGTCTCCATCTAAGACCAGGACACTAAATCTGCACGCGGTGAAGTACTATATATCCGAAAGTAAATTGTATTGGAAGGACACATTAGGCTTCCTACTAGTTTGTTTAGTGGAATCTAAAACAGGAAAGGTCATAAACGAATTTCACGAAGGGGTATGTGGAGGACATCACGTGTGGAGGGAGACAACTTATAAAATCCCGAGAGTGGGATATTATTGGCCTAGGCTATTCTCATATGTCAACAACAAAGTCAGAGCCTGTAACCCTTGCCAGTTGTTCGTGGGCAAGCAAAAAATCCCAGCACTACCTTTGGTTTTGGTTAAAGTAGAAGCCCCCTTTCAACAATGGGGATTGGATTTTATAGGAGAAATCAACCCACATTCTAGTGCTCAACATAGATGTATTCTAACTACTAAATATTACTTCACCAAATGGGTGGAGGCCATTCTGACCAGAAAGGAGACCGATTCAGTGGTAATAGATTTCCTGGAAGAGAACATACTGTCCAGATTCGGCTGTCCCCGAAAGATAGTCATGGACAATGCCCAGGCATTCAAGTCTATGGCAATGGTTAGTTTTTTCCAAAAATATAACATCATATTGGGCCACTCCACTGCATATTACCCTCAAGGAAATGGGTTAGCCGAATCATCAAATAAAAGTTTAATTACCATAATTAAGAAAGTGCTGAGCGAAAACAAAAAATCTTGGCATGTGCATCTCAAGTACGCTTTGTGGGAAAATCAGATAGGTACGAAGAAATCTATTGGTACTATTCCTTTCCAGATGGTATATGGGACTGATGTGGTATTTCCTATAAATCTAGCACTTCCTATAATGAAGCTCTGACAAGATGAGAAAGAAGATCCAAACCATGTCACAAGGAGAATAAATCAACTCATTGAGGTCCACCAGCACAGGGCCGAGGTGGAAGAAAGGATGCAGAAATACCAGGACAACATGAAAGCCCTATTACATCATAAGGCCAAAGACAGGGAATTCCTTCCTGGCGATTTGGTTTTGAAATGGGATGCTAGGAGGGAAGACTCTGCAAAACATGGAAAATTTGACCATATCTGGTATGGACCGTTCAAAGTCATAGCTTCTGAAGGGAAGAATTATTTTCTATTAGAAAATATAGATGGTAAAATCCTCAATGCCCCTGTCAACGAGCATTATTTGAAGCACTACATGCATTGAGTGTTTTTCCAAATTTCCACTGTATATACCGATTTGTTTTTCTTTTTTTTGTTTTTATAGCTTTTCGGTAAGTTTTACTTTCATCGCAAATAAAACAGGTTAGTGATTTTCTAATAAGTAGGGATACGAAATTTTTCAATACGTTGAATTCCATAAATCTTGAAGCCCTTATACTCTTCATGTTTTTTTCCTACAGGATTACGGCTTACAGCCCAAACAAGTAAAGGGAGAAAACGGATGGTCACGTATCGGGAAATTGACTTGCCTGAAATAGGTGATAAAAGATAATTTGTTAAGAAGGAAACGAAATGGTAAGGCAAAGGCATAAATGTCCGAAGCGTCTGTGTTTCAAACAAATATCACTTAAGCACAACAACGGTCTCATGAATAGGATATGTTCACTAGACATGTCATTAAAGAAACAACTTTCTACTGGGGATTCTAAAAATTAAAAATAATCAAATTAAAAAAGGAAGTAAAGCATATCCAAGAAAAAAGTTCTAAGATTCAGGATTGCATTATATCACCCGAGCTGTTGAAATTTCAAAACCTTCTCTATCATCTCCTCACTATCCTTGGCTCTCTCTCCTTGAAACCCAAACACCTTCCCTTGGCCTCCACAAAGGAAGAAGATGTTACGCTTTAAATCCGGAAGATAGAAAATGAATCTTAGAAAATAAGCCAGCCTTCACAAATCCTTGGCCTCCTACCAAGCAAAGTTATGCATAGGTTGTTCCTAACTCTCTTGGGTTTTCAAACGGGCTTCAAAAGATTAAGTCTTGCTCAAAGGAGGATCCCTGGAAATAAATTCTCTCGTAATTTCCTGTAGACTAAGATGTTTTGAAAGTCAAGAAGAAGTTGGTCCAGAGAAATCAAAGCGAGTAGATAGGCCTCTGTTGAAAATATTACATAGATATCACCCCTGGTATGCTTTATACTAATTGATTGCCCCCACTTCATTTTTTTAAAAATTAAAAACAAAATACGCAGAAGATGGTGAAAGGAAATTCAATATGGGGAACCAGATAACTTCACCGGGGTACTGAACAGGCTCACTGGTAGTGAAGCAATATCTAAGATGTTTGGAAGGCTTTCATACATGAATTACACTGTACTCTGGTAATCAAATTCTTTCAAAACTGGATCTACATCCCAAGCTCATGCAAAACTCCCTGATTAAGAACATGAAATTTACTTCATTTTGATGCAAGCCAAAACCCACAGGACCTGTTGAATTTACTAAGATTGTTTTGATCATCTTAAGAAGACCCAAATTCGGTATAGAGAAAGGGAAAGTTATTGAATGGACTGCAGCTAGGTTTAGAAAACGATTGAGTTTTGAAAGATTTCTGAAAATAAAGACGAAATCTCAAAATTTCCCTCTGTACCCTCTTTCTAAGCTAGTTTTCGCAGAAGCAAACTAGCGACTCCATTTACCCAATATAGACACTTGGTCTACTGTTCTTCTCATCTTGCAAGGAGACAAGATCCCTAGTTGGAGCCTATGTTGGAACACACCTTATTTTTTTTAATACTCTAGTTTCAAAGGTTGGATCCGCCCTTGTTTCTAAATTAGTAAGAGGTTATAGTTAAGCCCAGAAAGTCGGACTTCGGGATCTCGCATATTTCACGATCTACCTACCAAAGCCCTGGTATCTCGACACGTGAAATGGTGATAAGGCTTTAGTTCTAATCACCATTATCAGACCTCTAAGAAAGGATTATCAAAGGTTATTACCTCGTTCTCTCACGTTTCAGGAGTTACTCGTCCAACATTTTCCAAACCTTCGAGATGTGAAGTCATTTCAAGTTACTCAGTTTAATATCATGAGTAATTACTTTAAATTGTAGTTAGTCTTGATCGCAATTTCACAACTTAGTGATTCTTACCTCAAAGAAAAACACCTTTGTAACTCCGATCCCCAAAGTCGTGATATTAATTAATTAAGCATGCTTAATTAAAATCTTAAGTCAAATCACAGATTATAAATCAAATCACACCATCGTGATTTTGGGATTTTGGTTCTCGAAGGCTAGAAGCAAAATCATCCGATACGAAGAGCGCCAAAAAGGGGATTAAGGACTAAAAGCACAAAATTAAAGGAGCTAAACTAGACTAATTAAGGCCTTTAGTAGATTTTAACTGTACAATCTACGAATGAAGGTTTAAAATTTTCTACTCTTTTCCCAAGTTATGAGTATTTAAATATTTATGGAATTTATTTCAATTTCAGTGAAGTGATTGACAATAAGATCCCACTTATTTCCTAAAATCTTTCCATTAAACGTTTTAACCGTTCTGTCGGAAAGTAATAGTATGAACTTAAGCTATCTAAGAAAAGGGTTTTCTTTCATTATCTCATCTTTCCTTTCTATTGTGCACATAGCTATTTCACCAGGATAACTTATGTCTGTGTTTTCATTTTTTTACGACAGGGGATCTAATTGCAAGGTTATACATCATGGCTCCACGAAAAGTGCCCAAGGCAGCTGCCGATATCTCAGGCCAAGGTTTAGATATTGTTTTTGATACTTCACGTCGAAGTATCAATACTATCAAAACATGGACGCACATTTCC
>SNQJ01S0009618.1:6982-18686 GCA_010110895.2 Picea sitchensis | reverse complement strand
AAATACCAAATATCCAACATGATATGAAAGGTGTGCCCTAGTCTTAACTTTATAATTCCATTTTGTTTCCCTGTTGAGTTAGTTTAACCCCTAGGTTCAACTCCTTACTCAACCTCCAACATTCTAATTCTTCATTGAGTTACTTTTTTTCCTCTTTCCCTTTTTCTAAGTCAACTTCAAAATATAACATTGAGTTGGATAACTTTTCCCCATGTTGCATGAGACTATGGTCTAGTGGGGATGGCTAGACCACTAAGTCTTACCAAACCTCTTCATCAAGTGGTGGGGGACATTACACTTATCCCCGAAAATGACACCAAATATTTTTCCCTCCTTATACACACTTGCAAATGTGAGCTAATTCCTTCTCACTTAGTGTGTCCTCAGAGGCACAATGCATAGGTTCAAAGTCCATGCTGTCACTTTGACTTGAACCTCTTCCATCTAGGCTAACTCCTAGGGAAGCCAAGGGGGGTAGACCCTAATTATGAGATGCGATTTAGACTTTAATGTTCTAGGAGTTTGTTTTAATTCATTAAAATATTAGGGGAAATCTAGCTTTTGATGTTAAACAACAAATGCAGGGTGCAACAATTAAGTATGAACAATCATACCTTTCCGATGACAACTAAGACTAGTGCCTAAGATTGGGCAAGGGGTCAACTAAGTTAAGGGGAGATTCATTACAAGATAGTTACAAGTTTACAAATGTTATAACAAGATAGATACAACTAGACACAAATATACAGAAAGAATATCTAAGATTACAATAGACAGATACAATGATTATAATAAATAATATCTAAGATTACAACAAGGATAAACTAGATACACTAAATACAAGATATCTAGAAAATGACTAACCAGTTCCTTGCATGTGCACGAAATAAAGATACTCAAGATGAAATAACCATCAACTCATCAATCCAAGCATGCTCAAAATATATATTACTCTATTGGACTGCTCATCAATGGCATAAATACGAAAATCACTCAAGACCCAGTCAAGAGAGTGCCTCCAGGTGGATGCGCAACTTCTTGAAGGATCACACCACAAATACAGGAACAATGATAAAGATGAAAATCTTGAAAAGTAAATTTTTCCAGATGATAGATGTAAGCACTTAGATAATTATTCCACAACACATAAAATGACTTTCATGTAAAATAAAGATAATGAGATGAGTGTGCTTGCAAGTGTGAAATTAAATTGCCAATGTTGTATACCAAGGATTAAATTAGTTGGTTAAGTGAGATTTATTTTAATCCTATCTAAGTGTCAACCCAATACTTTCCTTCCCCAATTACCAAGTGACTGTTGGGTGCTCAAGAATTTAGGCAACGAGGTGCACCCTGTCTCCACAGGTCATTCCTAAGATCAGAGTACTCCTCGAAAGGACGTCACACACCACGAGACTGTCCTCARCCTAGCACCTTTCGTTTACTTCCTCTGACCCCGTTTTAAGTGGAGAATATGGTTGGTAATGGTGTCCTATTAAGTATAATAAATTAATTATTAAACCTATGATCTAAGTGTTGAAGTGTGTGTGAGTGMTTGTAGCTTGCTCAAAGTGCCAAAACTGAAAATTAACTTTGTGAAAGTTGAAGTGCTTAAATAGTGAGATTGCAGGTCAAGTTCTTAAATTATGATGTTATTGCATGTAAACTGTGAACTGAAAATACTTGCGAAATTGAAAATTTATTTAAGCCATCATAATATCAGTGTTTGCACACATGTATATAAGATAGATGCTTAAGAAATAAATGCTTGCATGCAAAGTAATGATGAAAGAAAAAGACCCACTATGCCTCCACGAGCTCTAATCTAGAATTTATGTGTGAGGTCTACTCTAGATAATTTTAATTGTTAAACATGCATGTAGATATCACAACTAACTAGCTAAACTATGAAGTAGAGACGGAAAGGAAACTAAACTAGAACTTGTAAAGAAAAAACTGAAAAGAAAGAATGCAAGCCTCTTGGGTACACTCTTTTGGGCTTGCTTACATTGATTCATATAGAAAAGAAGACAGGGATAGAATTACCACTTTGAAAGGAGACCCTAGAAAGTGTGTTGTGGATGAAATCGGGCAACATTCACCCTTAACCTGGTGAGAACCTGCAAAAATCAGCAAGCTATTGCTTGTTGATTTTACTGCAACACACTTAAACAAAGTTACGAAAATTCTTGTTTTTCAACAAAAATTCCCCACATGTAAAAACCAGAAATTTAAAGTGATTTTATTGACCTATCTAAGATTGTTAGCAACTAAATCTGAAATGAATGAATGAAAAAAAATGAAATGGAAAGAGAGAAGCTTATGAATTTTTTATGAGCTGTGAAGGTAGATTCCTGCTTGAATCTATCCCAAAAATGCTCTTGAGGAAAACTACAAACCTTGAGACAAATTTGAGATAAAACAATAGATAATATATTGCATGCACAAATACTACCACACAGTTTATATTATTATAATATACAAAACATATAGATGAGCAACTACATTATTGTCTCACCTAGCCTAGTAAACTAATTTACCAAGCAATTATTGATCAATCCACAAAATATTCAAAGAATGATTTCACCTCATAATAGATAAGAACACCAAGAACAAGTCTCGCATTCCACGATTCATCCAAATATCTTTTTATTTCCAAAGGGAAGAGGTTGCAGAAACAAAGTTTCTCTAAGCTCTTCAAGAATAAATCCAGTGAAACATGATGAACAATAATGAGAGAGAGAGAGAGGGAGAAGGTAGGAAAATAGTAGCATAACAATACTATGAGAAAAGGTAAGGAATGAGGGAGTGAGAGGTCTCTTTTATATCTTGAGAATCCAAAGAGACCTCTCTTGGATCTTTAACACTTGTCAAAAATCCAAGGGAAGAGACAACCCATCAATGAGGGAAGATGAGCTTTTAGGTTTGAGTGAGTTTTAGCAAGTGGAATGGTGGATGGGTGAAGTGGAAACTTAAGAGAGGTGCATTTTTTAAGGAGAAATAAATTTCCTTTCTTTGAAAGAAAACTTTCATTTCAATCAAAACATTTCCACTTTATTTCAAAGAGAAAGCAGAAGTCCCCATGAGGGGCACAAATCCCAAGAGGAAAGCACATGCTTTGAGGATGAGTGTGGGTAGTGTGTGCACAGAACACTCCCAAGGTGAAGTGGAGAGGTAAGGAAGGGACAAACTCATGAAGGAGGGGCACATAACCCATTATTAAATGAGTTTCCAACTCCCACGTGTGAGAGGGGCGTATTCCCCAAGGGGGCGCACTTTTCAATGGTGAATTAAATGAAAGTGAGTTAGGACATGGTTAAAGTTTAGGAAAAGGGGGGTTGGGTAGGTTAGGGAGTCTATCTCAACCATTTTTCACCTTTACATTACCTTATTTGATCACTTATTACAAAAATGACATTTTCCCATGTCTTGAGTTTAGCAATTAAAATTGCTTTTATCTGACTAAGACTCCTAAGTGGACAAAACCCTAGAAAAAATTGTCTGACTGAGTTGAAACTTGGTCCAAGGGTGTATGGGGTCTCATTCCATTTCTCTTGAATACAAATACCCCTATCAAAAGCCTAGGGACCTAGCTTTTACATTTTTTCATCATAATTAATTAATTAAATTTCCAGCCTTAAGAAAAACCTATCTAGACTCTGCTAACAATCACGAAAATTCTTGTTTTGTATTACATGGTCATTTAAATCATTCCTGGACACTAGCATCACAACTGGTTCAGACACACTTCCACCCTTTTGAAGATCAATGTCATCACATACATCAATCTCATGTTTGACATGTTCCAAAGCATGCTTAGGAGAAGAAAAATATTTCTTATATCCATAATGATTTTCCTTAGTAAAAGTTTCATTTGATACTTCTATAGACTCATTTACAAGAGCCATCCCCTTCTCTAATTTACAAGATGCATCAATTTATGGAACCAAGGTAAGGTGTATGTCAACTAGTACTTCAATATGCATCTCAGCAATAAATAGATTCAGACTGTCTTCAGTGCTAGAGCCATATAATGTAGCAACACCCCTTTCCAATGAATCATGGATAGCCATCTCTTCATCATTGGCAAGAAGACCCATACCACTTTCACCAGGAGGGATAGATTATTCTACCTCATCACTTTTATGCATCTTATCTGATCCTTGCAATCTTTTTTATGAATTTCTGATTCTGTAACAACCTCTCCTCCAACCTGAATTCCCATAATTTCTTTCATACTTATTGATGTTGAATTTGCACGTCCTAACCACTGGAGTTTTTCTCCGGAATCCATGTCTTTTATGCAATTGAAACTTCTCCCAATATCACTTACACAAGGAGATGTTTCTAGCATTGAAATTCTTGAAAAATATGCATTGCTAACAACTTTGTCACGAACAAAATTTCCTTTAATACACATTTCAATAGATTGAATTTCATTTCATTTGTGCCTCAAAATCCTGTTGAGGACATTCCCCTGTGATATCAATTCTATCCATAATATATTGATCTTCATGACCATTCAAATTAACATGGGATCTTTCTAGAGAGGAAACTTCACTACCAAATGTTTTAGGCCTTGCAATTTCCGGAGATGGGGATCTTGGTGTTTCTTCAAAATATTCCCATTTCTCTTCACAAAACACAATAGGTATTTATTATTTCATGAAAACCTCATCTTCATGGCCATATGTAAAAATACAATAGTGTGATGGAATCAGACCTCAGTCATCAACACAATTATTTTCGTTCTTTGCCAAACTTGGCACATATTCTTTGTTTCCCTCATCATAACTGTCCTTATCATTTTTTGCGATTGTTTCATGAGAAAGGTTGAGAAGAGATTCTTTCCTTATGGCTGCCAAAAAATCAGGAGAAGTATCATCATACCTCTGTTAGACACTGAAATTCTCAATTTTTTCATGAAGTATTGTCTCAGCTATTATGCTCAAGGGATGCCCACATATTATCTTGTTCCCATGTCATTCTTTAAAATTTGAAGAATACCTTCATCTTCTTGGTATAGAATTACCACAGACTACTCACCAATCCCATTATTAGAAATTTTAATCAACGATAAACCTTTTAGGTTGTCCTCTTTAGCAACAGTGTCATCATGATCATAATATCCCTCAAAAAATTCATCATTCGAGGAGACATTACAACCAATGAAATTCTCACTTGAATCATCATAAATCACTTCTTTGACATCGACAAATATTTTTATGAGACTAGATATCAGAACATGTTCCTCATAATAACCTGGAGAATTAGCAGTTTCATCAACTTCCAAAAATCCAAGAAATCATTTGTCTTGTAAGGTTGCCAGTAAGTCCTGATATGTGTCTTCAAAACTCTAGGATTTTTGACCCAAACCCTTGAGAAATTATTCAACAAATATCTTGAGAGAAGGTTTACTCTTTGGACTCCAAGAGCGCTTAAGCCAATCCTTCTGCTTTTTCCCCAATGAGAGTAAAAATGATCTTATCAAGAGATCTCCATGTCTTCCTTAGAACATGGATACATACCTCACAATTGACAAGACATGTGGGATGAAAACACAAGGATCACCATTGAGTATTTAGATATTCTTATAATATTTTGGAGGAGGTTTATTTAGGTATCCCGGAGTGTCCTTAATATCTAGAGTGGGATACATTTCATACAACTCCCAAGCAACCATCTTTCATCACGTGCAAGTTTTAACATGAGAGCTCAACAATAAATGAAATTTATGTACCTTATCACAATGGGGTCTCCAAGTTGATGTGTGGATGCCTTCACAATGATGTATGTCTCAACTCACAAGCATAAATCCTTCAAAATATGTAAAAAACAAGGTCTTCGTTCCTCGAATGGAGTTGCAAGGAAAAAACCTTCAAATTTGAAAACTCCTACAATGTCGTTTTTTGGGAAAATGGACTTTGTGCCCGACAATGGCATGAAAATGTTATCAAAAAACCTCACACTTATAGATATAAAGTCCAAAATCTCAAATGTGATTCATTGTAACCAAGAGGGAGAC
The DNA here is from genome assembly GCA_010110895.2 of Picea sitchensis. Lineage (NCBI taxonomy): Eukaryota > Viridiplantae > Streptophyta > Pinopsida > Pinales > Pinaceae > Picea > Picea sitchensis. The sequence goes on along the minus strand of SNQJ01S0009618.1, from coordinate 12,661 downwards.
CATTTTCACCTCACCAACCCTCTTTCACTTCAAACTGGTTGAATGGGATTTCCCTGGGTTAAGATTGCTAGGACTTGGGAGAATGGAGTTCAAGGTGATGTGAAGAGTGAGTCATGTTATAGCACAGGTTGTAGGTTGGGAAAATCCTAACCCAACCACAAGAGCAAGTGCTAAAACTAGGAAATCCTACACCCAATGTCACCTTGATGTATGTCCCACACTTCAAGGGTGACTAGGTCACTCTAGGGAGGTGATCCCATTGACCCTAGGGGAAATGAGATGTATATGGATAGATGATGAAAGTGGAACCCATAGAATTCAAATCTAAGTGGAGTGAGATGTGGAAATAGATTATTTGTAAGTCAAGTAATTGTTTCCCCAAAGGTGTAGTACTTCTCCAGATGATTTTACCTACTCGAGAAACAAAGAAAGACACCTTGCAATCATATATGTTGGTATGGATCAGAAATTTAAGATTGTTGTCCCTAATTTGCAGAAGCAGATGGCAATTTATATCAGAAAATAAGACATCTAAATCAGTATGTAAAAACATAAGATTAACCAATGATATTATCAGTGAATTAGGCAATCAATTATGATTTAGATATGGAACTTTGTGTCTAAATGAAGAAAATTGTTATAACATGTATTTTATGCAGAAAATTTCAGATTTATGGACGTAGCATTCAAAGGCATGCAACAAAAAAATCAACCACAAAAAATTGTCAAGAACTAGCCCAAAAAGGGCACCCCAGTTAGTAGACTAGGTGAATAAAGTTAGAGAGAAATCTTAGGGTTAGTTTGTGAGATAAGAGGGAGTTAGAAGCTAGGGTTATGTAGCCCTAATGGTTGTAGGTTAAAGTTTGTAACAAAAATTAAAGTAGTGGGAGAGAGAGGACACCCTAGTAGGGGAAGAGTCATCTTTGTTATCGCACAATTTTTACTTATTCCAAAGGATAAGGTTTAGGAAAAGAAAATTGGTGTAACAAAGGTTTTCCTATCACTGCCACCTCAATAGGATGACTCTTTCTATTTAGGGTTGATGGCCCAAGAGAGACGTCCCCGGTGACCTGCAGGTTTGAGAAGGAAAAGGTTAAGGTTTTTATAAAAATTCCCCCTCTCACAATTCACACTGTTCATAAATTCTCGGGATTTTAGCAACAAGAAAATATATCTTTTGCAAGTACAATATTTATTTTAGTATTGTTATCCCCCACTTTTAGGGATAACTAGGATATCATGTCTTTAGGCCCACAGGTCCTAGACATGGAGTACTGAGAGCCGGATCGACTTTATCATGGCCCTAGAAGGCCCATATTTTCTCACTTTCAATGCCTCTACCCTGCCAGCAACAACAACATCCATCACCATTGGCTTGGTCTTGTGTTAGAGATGGTTCTTTCTCCATAAGGTAATGAGTTTGGGTATCATGGTATGTGTCACTTTGATCATCAAAACCTTTGAATATGTGCATTCAATTCCTTTTGTTTCTAACAAATGATTGGATCTTATGCTCGCCCACTTGACCAAGTATGGGTGGAATGACACGATGCCCTAGTAAGCCTGTGTCCGTAGGTTTTGGTTTGCCAGTGGGGGGATTTTTGAAAATCCATCATCATCTCCCATCATAACACCACTTTTTCATCTTTCTTCCCACTCATCTACACCATTTCACTTGTCTGAGCACTAGGTTGACCTATTGTTGGCACAGGGGCAGACCTAGGGTTCATCCTCAAGAGCGCACCAAAAATCCTTAGCTACTGGCCCTTTCGGAAATACCTACAAAGCAGATGCAGTCTCACCCAAATAAACTATGAGGGGGTTGCAAGACAGAGATGTCTACAACCAAGGGGAATATCAAGTGGATCTATTACCAAAATACACCACATTTATGTATCAAGTGCCAGCTTAAATATACTTCGCACATCTATCTAACAGATCTAACACAATAGCACAATAAAAATATATCAAAGAGTAAGGAACACAAAAAAAATCACACACATCATAAGATATATGTGGTTCACCCTCTCCCTAGGGATACGTCCACATAACCTTTCTTTATATTATATGAAGACAAAGCATACAGTTCTTGTTTGCGCTCTAGCTAGAAGAAATTCTTTCTTCTCCTCTCTTTCTCTCCCTAACCTACGTCCACATAACCTTCACACACAGCTGAAGATCTTACAATACGAGAAGGATTTTACACTTAGCACTTCTTTCTCTCAAAATAATCACTTATGTCAACAACCAAGCTAGAACTAGAACTTAACCCTCTTTCCTCGTCTAGGTTCTTATTTATACATTACAATAGCTCACTGACAACTTTAGGCCAGAACCTAAGTGTAAAAACCCTAGATACCAAAAACCTAGGTGTGTAAAACACTAGATACCAAATCGTTAGGTGTCTAAAACCCTAGATACAAAAACCCTAGGTGTCTAAAAACCTAAGTCAACTTGACCTGAATTTTCAGGGCTTCGCCAACCTATCTTTACTTCCTTCTCGCGTGGTTCTCCAAATCATCCAATGATGTATTTTTCCTCTTTCTTGAGTTGTCCACGATCCATATTCCTTTCTGATCTGTCATCCTTTATATCCTCATCCAACAGCTTGCTTTCTCGAACTCTTCTTCATCTTTTTTTCTCTTTTTCTCACTTCGACCCAATAACACTCATTGTGTCTTCCGCGAAGTTCACATTTTGCCTTTTCTTCCTTTTTATTTTCTTAATTTCGTAACCAAGGGGAAACAGTCCCCCAACACTCACCTGTGACTTGTACCGAGGCTCTTCAGGCATGATATTTTTGCTTTACTTTGAATTCATACTGCGCAGTGAAACCTTTGCTTTCCTTTCTATGCCTCCTTCCTTTTTCCTGTGCAGACTATCTTTTCTGTGTCTGGTACCCTAGTTTCAAATACACCTGGTTCCTATATCCATTTCCTTATTCTTTTACTTAGAGTTATAAGGTAGCTAATTTTCATAGTACAACTTCAATAAACTCCCATTCACTAATCCATCCTTCCTTTCTCCTTTCAAAGTCTTCAGTTGTGCAGCTCCTCCTTCTGTAACATAGGCAATCTCATATGGCTCGAGTCAATGCATTTTGAAATTCCCAGGATGCCTGATGAACTTACTGTCATATACCAGCACTAGATCACCTTGCTTGAATTCCTTCTTCTTGATGTGCCTATCATGATAGGCCTTCTCTCTTTCCTTCTGTACTTGCCGATGGAATCCTGCAATAAATCTATCTTCTTCGAGTTCAACCAACTACGTGAGCCTTTCTTGAACAATGCCAATGCCATCCATATTTGTAAAGGAAACAATTCTTAAGATTGGCACCATGTATTCCATTGGAACAATGACTTCTAGACCATAAACCAACTTGAAGGGGGTCTGCATTGTTAATTTTTTACAAGTGGTTCTATAGGCCCAAATTACTGTTGGTACTCTTAAATCCCAGCCATCCTGGTTCACACTGCAAATCTTTGTTAGTGTTGTCTCCAAGATCTTGTTTAATGCTTCCACTCTCTCATTTTCTTGTGGATGGTAAAGTGTGCTCTTCTGATGATGAACTAAAAATTCCTCATGTAAGGCTTCAACAATATTATTTAGGAAATGTGTGCCTTGATCACTCATAAGGATCTTTGGGCATCCAAACCTGGTTATGATTTCATCAAATATGAAGCGTGTAGTTGTAGTTGCACTACAATCCTTAACTCCTCTTGCTTCATCCCATTTGGTCAATTATTATGCCATAGTAATGATGTACCTAGCTCTCGTGCGCTTTCCTGGCGGGTTTATAGGTCCCACAAAATCAATGGCCCATTTCTCAAATGCTTGTAGGGTCAGTTGTGGTGCTAGTGGAATTTCATCTCTTCTGGAAGGTTTCCCAACTCTTTGGCATACATCGCAGGCTCTGTAATAGTATTTATCATCTCTGTGTAAGGTAGGCCACCAGAGGCCAGCTCTAAGAACCTTCTGTGTAGTTTCCTTCCCTACGTAATGTCCTCCTGCGATGCCTTCATGAGCTTCCATGAGGATCATCGGTCGTTGTTCATCCATAACACATCTTCTCAATATCTGATCAAGGCCCATCTTGTATATTTGTCCAACTATAAGTGAAAAGTCAGCAACACGCACTACTAGTTGTTTCTTCTGAGGAATTGTGTACTGGCTAGGGGCCATTCCTGTTGATAGGAACTCGATTATTTCTATGAAGTGGTCATTAATATTTCTAATGGCCAATAACTATGCATCCGGTAGTGTATCCTCCAAGCTGGTGGGTTCTTCTCCATGTTCCAACCTCGACAAGTGGTCACTACGTTTGTTCATTCTTCCATGTTTTACTATGATCTCAAAGTCATATTCCTGAAAGACAAAAGTGATATGCACATTATTCCCCCCAACACTGACTTGTTGACTAGGTATTTCAGCGCAAAGTGATTAGTAAACATTTTAAAGTGTCCTCCCAACAAGTAGTCATGAAATTTTTGCAGTGCGTACACCATAGCTAACACCTCTCTCTTACTGGTGGTGTAGTTGACCTTTGTTGTTGATAGCTTCCTACTAGAAAAGGATAATGGATGGTCAATATCTCCTTCACCAGTATGTGTGCGAACAACTCCTAATGCAATGGAAGACGCATCGACATGCACATGAAACTCCTCGCTCCAAACTAGAAAGACTAGAATGGGAGCAGTAACCATTTTCTGTTTCAGTGTGTTGAAGCTCTGTTGGCACTCTTCTGTCCAAATGAACTGACAATATTTCTTCAAAAGCTTCTCCATGGGTGTTGTAATCTAGGCATATCCTTTAATGAACTTCGTATAGTATCCTGTGTGTCCCAGCATAGTGCATAGTTGTTTAACTAAAGTAGGAGGGGGTAGATCAACTATAATGGCAATTTTAGATGGGTCTACTAGAAATCCTTGCTTGCATATGATATGACCTAAAAGCACTCAAAATGGTGAGAAGAATGTGCACTTATTCAGATTCAAGGCAATTTGACACTGCTTGCATTTATCCAACATTAGCCTTAGGCATTCAATATGATTTTTCAGTAAACTAAAAATAGCCCAATCATCAAAATATGCTTCTAGAAATTTATGCAAAAACTCCTTGAATGCTTCGACCACCACCCTGGAAAATATGGTTGGGGCATTCTTCAATCCAAATGGCATCACTGTATATTGGTAGGATCCCCATTCAGTTTCAAATGTGATCTTGTGGCGATCTTCCTTAGCAATCCATCTTTGATGGTATCCTGAAAATCCATCTGTAAAAGAATAAACTTCCTGGCCTCCCACATTATCCAACACTTCGTCAGTGAATGGTGTAGGAAAGGGATCATGAAAAAAAGCATCATTCAACTTCCTGATATCTACACATATCCTTATTTCTCTTGTCTTCTTGTCTTGCACCACCATAGGGATAATCCATTCTGATTCCTCCACGGGTTCTATAATTCCTACTTCCAACATTCGGTCGAGCTCAATTTTCTCTTTCTCCTTATATTTAGGGTTCAGTCTGTAGGGTCTTTGTTTGACTGGTCTTTCATATGGTTTCAAAGGGATCCTCATCTCTCCCATAGGCCTTTTAATGCCCTTCATATCAATGAAATTGGTTGGAAACAAGTCCTGATATTCATGCAGTAATTCTGTAATCTTGTCAATAGTGGAA
>SNQJ01S0009617.1:247483-258300 GCA_010110895.2 Picea sitchensis | reverse complement strand
CATCACTGACATGGAAGATTTCGTACAACTGACGTGGAAAATTCTGGAGGTGACATGTGGTAGGGTGACTAGGCATACAGACGGATGACATGGAAGGTACAGATGGGCCAATCAGGAAGTGACATGTGTCACCACTGCAAGGGTGACACGTGGCACATTCATACAGAGAAACATGGCACGTCCATAGGTGACACGTGGCAGGGTAGGGATGCTGACAGGGAAGACAAGTGGAAGGGTAATGTGCTGACAGATGGACCATTCGATGCTTGACATGTGGCATCAGAGTTGAAAAATGGGGTGGTTCCACGTGGCCCAGATGTGGGCTGCCATGTGGCACCCATGAATTTACTTAAATTTCATTACAAAATTTGTTTGGAGCTTACCAGTTTCGAACCCTAAACCTCTTTGTGGGCTAGTGACTTGGCAGGCTGGGCTAACCAGCTCGTCTGCACGTTGGTTCTTAGCCATATGTGGTGGAATATATAGTTAAAGTGGAATGGTCGGGTGTTTGGTGGATTTTAGGGCTGGGGCCTAGCCCCCAGCACCCCTCCCTGAACCGCAACATAGAACCCCTCCATATGGCTCAGCACAGTTATGCGTTTGGTGGGGTTGTAAAATATTACTCCAGCCCTGGTTCTGGGATACTTGGTATATGAACATTTTGTTTGGTGGTTAGCGTGGGAGTATAACCAGGGGGCATAACCACGGGCCAAATAAATGAGGGATTATCTATACTATTGCGCATGGAGTAGTAACAGCTGGCCACATGGCCCTCANGTTCTGGGATACTTGGTATATGAACATTTTGTTTGGTGGTTAGCGTGGGAGTATAACCAGGGGGCATAACCACGGGCCAAATAAATGAGGGATTATCTATACTATTGCGCATGGAGTAGTAACAGCTGGCCACATGGCCCTCAATGCGACCGGGTGGCCGAGAACTAAGGGGATAAAATTTTAGCGCCTAGCATGAGAGCACATGGAAAGATCCCATATGACTAGGGGCCCACTAAAAGGGGGATTCACCCCAATATATGTGTAAAGTGGGTTTTTAAACCTTATATTATGATTTATTTTTTATTTTCTCCACATATTTGGGGGATTTTGCCCATTATTGGGAGATATTGGGCCCTTTTTGAGGCCAGATCTTGGGAGGAAGTTGGGAGATGGTTACCAACTTTAGATACATATAAACTAGGCCTTCTTGAGGCCATGTAGGAGAGAAGAAGAGGTTCATAACAGGTTTATGTTGCCAGATTGTTGAGCCAAGGCCATTTTTATGTAGGGAAGTTATTGAGGAGCGCATCTTTGCGAACCATTTCTGGGAGCCTCGTTCATCTGAATTGGGTGTCGTCAGTTTTGATGGGTTCATGAGATCTGGTAGAACATGACCAAATCATTTTTGTAACCTTTTNCCATTTTTATGTAGGGAAGTTATTGAGGAGCGCATCTTTGCGAACCATTTCTGGGAGCCTCGTTCATCTGAATTGGGTGTCGTCAGTTTTGATGGGTTCATGAGATCTGGTAGAACATGACCAAATCATTTTTGTAACCTTTTGGCACTATCATGATGTACTTTTAAATCTTCAAATAAAAATAAGCAAAGCCCACTGAGACAAGGCCCAGAGACGTAGGCGAGATTGCCGAACTCCGTTATCACATCGGTGTTATGGTTTGCTATTGTTTTATTCTCTATTTCAGATCTGGATATGTGTTTATGGATGCTATGCTTCTTCTATAACTTCTTCCTCTTTCTTTAAGCTTCTTAATTGGTTAATAAACACATGCATAATAACTCAACCATAGTCGTGATCTTTTCGGATCATGGAATCTGCCCAAACACTTTGTCATACTTTCCTAGTAGCTCATGTATGTCTACATGCTAGTGTTGACGACCCTTCATAGTATTCTATGTGGTGACAAAAATATTTGTTGTGCATGTTGTTTCCATGTGTCTAAGGATGGCCTCCATCCTCTAAGCTAATATGATCCTGGGTGGCTCTGTAGTCATACCCCTCAAAATAAATCTTCTGCCTTTCGAATCTCTGAATTCCATCCTCATGAATTTGTAGTTCGTGGTGACGTACCGTAATGAATAGAGTCGTTGGAATCCTAAAACTATGTTGGTGTCTGCTACGTCAACCACGTAGAAGTCATCGATAGATGTATAGTTACCTACTGTTACGCGAAACCCTATGATCCTCTGAGTACAAGCCATATTGTACCCATCTGATACTACCACACTAAACCCTTCAAAATCTTCTGTTGGAATTCCCTTCATGGAAACTAATGATGCATCAATGAAAATGTGGGTGGCCCCACCATCGATTAATGTTGTAATCATGTGTCCCTGTACAACTCCTCTGACTATGAATGTGTAATACATGGGAACTCCTAATAGTGTGGCTATGCCCACCTTCTTGGGTGACTCATCCTCTGTGACATCACAATGTGTCTTCTCCTCCTCAGGAATRTTATGTACCTCTCCTAGTGCGTGACCTATCTCCTCTTCATCCTCACCATACGAAAGTACCTCTATGTAGTGTGATTTCCCTTTATCCATGCATCTGTGACTTGAATCCAAAGGATCCTTGTAGGTGAAGCAAAGCTTCTTCCACTTGAGCTCCCTCTGAGTCTCCTCATCCATTCGATCCTTCCCTATCCAGTCCTTCTGAAATGGATTCTTGTCCTCATTCTTGGGAGGAATGTAAGGTTTGGTTGGCCCCTTTATCTTCGACATTGTATCCATCATGTCAAGCATCYTCTTAATAACATCCCATAGGGTGATTGGTCTGAAGGCCTTAACCCACCCATCCAGGGGCTCAACTAAAAATTCTATGAATAACATCACCAATATATGCTCTGATATGTCTGTCACCTGTACAACTACCCTCTCAAGCTCTACAATGAAGCCTTCCAATGTACATGTCTTCCTTAAGTGTGCCAACTCACATAAGGAGATTTTTGGATCCTTCCTGTCGAATCTATCCATCAGTCTCTGTGTGAACTCCACATAAGATGTGATGCTATCATTTCCTAGTGTCACTAGTGCATGGTATTGCCACTCATGAGACTCACCATCCAAGTGCAACATGGAGAATTTAATGGCTTCTACTTCCGTCATCAAGTTGAGCTAGAGGTAGGTATCCAAATTTTGAACCCATGATCTAGCTAAGCATCTAGATGAGCCATCATATGGGGGGAATGGATATCTTCCCCACATTCCTCCTTATATCAACGTTCTATTGTTTCCATGGTTCTCCTCCTGGGTCTATTCCTATACTTGATGTTGCAGTAGTCATGCAATGATATGTCTTCCTAAAATTCTTCTCCAAGTGCCATATTTTCCTGACAATATGTGGATAAATCCTCACTCTGATTTTGCTGCACTGGTTGTTGCTCCTCAATGAAGTAAGGCAGGAGAGGTCTGTGTGTCCTCCCACTCATTGTTTGTTACACACTATGCCTAGGTAAATGAGATTTGTCTCTCCTTCCACATGGGCTCCATTGTTTCTCCCTTCTTCCTGAGATCTATTCTGTCCATTGGCCCCATTGGTATTGATGCCATGGTTGTTACCCCATGTGTTAAACAATAGTGTGAGGGTATCAATTAACTCTCTTTGTCCTCTAGCAAAAGTCTCCCTCATTTCATTATGTCCTCTAGCCAAATTGTTCAATATGTGGAGCACACTAGCGTCGTCTCTTTCATCCATTTCCTCATTATGGTCCCCCATGTTTCATGTTTCTTCTTCTTCTACCATTTCATATAAGGGTTTTCCCCCACGCCCTCGTATTCTTATCATCCAAGCAATCATAGGCTGGCAAGATCACCAGCTATGATACCACTGTAGTGTTCCCCACTTAGGTTGTATGGGTTATTAGGGGTTCTATCAAGAATTTATGTTTTCTCTTTGTATGAATTTGTCAAACACTTGTGTATTACTGCTACTTGATCACCATCCAATTGCATATATTAAAGGCAATTACATTATCACACACATTGCATGCATTATGCAGAAAATACAGAGACAATCATTAACATATTTGATATAATTTGGAACCACACAAATCACAACATAACAAGACTCCCAACAGTTCCAATATATTGATCATAATGGCTACAAGCAGCGATACTATTCCACACTAAAGTAGGGGCTGCTACAACAGTTGTTAATCAATTAAAACCCACATTAAACAACTTTGAACCTGGTGATGATGCATCGTTCTTTCCACTATTTGGAAAAATTTTCAAACAACAAATACCCCTACAGGAGTGCCATCTAGCTCCAAAGGTCTTCTTCCTAGACCCTGTGATGCCTTCAAACCCCGAGACGACCACTTGTAGGATATATTTAGGGTTGTGGCCCCCTCCCAAACTGCCACGGTGTTGCTAATTGGACAACTTGGCCTTCATGAGGGTACCCAACCTCTTCTCTTGTCACAAATCTGTAGTGAAATGGGGTTTGGCCCCCTTAGGGGACCCTAGACGGCCTCTCTGAGCTCCACATAATTCCTATGATCAACAAACAGATGAGGGTTGATCCTTTCCTGAAATCAATCGCTTCCCCTCCAAACACTCACATGCTATAGAGGATAATTTAGCCTCCTTAAATATGAGATTGATCCATATAATGGTTGCAAAAACACTCAATAGACCCTCCAACAAATAGATGAAATTTTGGGTGCATATGATGATAGATTTGTCCAAAGTTGAGCTAAGGTTATCACAAGGCACCACCRAAACTCAACAACAAACAAGGGTTTTGAAAAAACCCTCTAAAACCTAAAAGAACCACCTCCAAAGATAGAAATAATATAATAAAATTGATTTTTAGATGATCTCAAATGTATCTCCCTTCCTCCTTAWATAAACTTTTTTTCTTGSTTTGACTCCTCCTTTAAAGTGGCTTGTCCCTTAAGTTAAGTCACTTTATCTCCTTTTTGCCCAAGACAACCTTAAATCAAAATGTTTCCCTACTTGGTGACATCCTTTTGACTTGAAAACTTTACAATATACACTCTCAATGCACCTTTTGACTTGAAATAACTTTATAACCTTATAGTTCTTCAAACCCTTTGATTAATAAATGTACTAATTATAATCTTTCTTTCGGGTATTGTTATGGAGGGTCGCGACTGATATAGCTTCATCAACCTTTTAACTCTCATTTGAACCTTCGAAGCTTATAACTCTAGTTCGTTGAATTTTTTATTCTTCCATACGAATGAGAGTTTAATTTTTTATTCTTCCATACGAATGAGAATTAATGTTATTATTATTATTCTGTAATATATATAAACACAATTAGTAAAATCATAAACACAATAATAGAGATGAGAAAATAGAAGTAATGCAATGAAATCCAAAACTATGCACAAAGATATAAGGATGAAATTTTGTCCAACATTATTCCATTAAGAGTTAGTGCTCAAAGAATAGTGTTAGGATTTACTACAACTCTTCTATATGTTACATTTTGTCAAATCTTATTATCTATATTTATATGTGAGGTTTTTATAACAATATTTATTTATTTACATCAAATATATTAGGAAATAACACATAAATCAAAGGATCCCCATTGATTCAAGTTACTTGCACAACCTTAAAGATAACAAGAATCTTGGATTGTTTGATAATGGGCTTATTGGGTCAACTTGTCAAGTAGATAAGATGCCTTCAACTATGTTGACTCCTTCCTATGACTTTATGTCAATTGTCCACCAAGTATCGAGTCAACATAGTTGACTTAATTAGATAATGACTCAAGGAGTCTAAGCCTCCAACAGTTTCCCACTTGTGGATCACAACAGAGTCATTATGCACATCCTCTAGATTGATCAAAAGCTTTGTAGGATTTCCATGAAGTATCGATACCAATTCAACTTATTTTTGCTCACTACTATTGTCAATGATTCGACACATTTCTTTGGAACTTGAATTTCACTAGTTGCACCTTTCTCAACTTGACCATCTCTCGATGAAATGGTATTGAATGTCTCTTTGCTTCGAATTTCATAAAGTTAGATTCTTTCCTTGTACCAATGCACCCTAACTATATCAATGTATTTGTGAATGGATCATTAAGTCAAATAGTTAAATCGATAAGTCGGCCTAAGTGCTTAGGTGAGTAGAGTACCCTTGCCTTAGATATATTAGGTTAGATCCTCACCCTAGCCTCACTTCTGTCTACATAAACTATACAAGGACATGTGATTATGATTGTATTGTATGTTAGTAACATCATACCATTCAACAATGGCAAAAGAATAGTCAAGTCAATAAAGCTTTAACTTCCATTTCAATTTGAAATGAAGAATCTTGGTTTTGTACATTACTACTTAGGTATTGAAGTTAGCAAGATGATGGGACAAGGAAAAGTATTTATAAGCCAAAAAAAAGTACACACAATTATGAAAAAGTTCATAATGAACAATTGCAACCCAATTATGACTCCAACAAGCCCTAGTGTAAGGTTTTCAAAGTTGAGTCTTGAAATTGAAATGGATATGTAAAACATGAGATATTTCCCATCGGGTCAAAATTTTGATGTATTCTACGATTTTCAAAGGACCTAACAATGGGAATAGTTAGTATGTTTATGGTAAATCTTGGTTAATGACAATGGATTGTTCTTGAAAGAATTTTTGGGTCTCTGAAAGATATAATCGAGTTTAGCATTTTCCATTAAAATAATGACCAAAAACCATGTTTACTTGGATATAGTGTTACAAATTGGGCTAGGGATTAGAGGTTGGCTTAGTAATTTAAGTATTTAACCCAATGATCCATTGGATGGAACTCCTAAATATATCAACCTTCCTTCACTAAGGTTATGGTGAAGGAGGTGAAGAAGAGTGATAGGGGATATAGGTTATGGAAGGAGAGCCATTTCTTTAATTGTGCAAAAAAAAAGAGAAAAAAATAAGAAATAAGAAAGGTGGGAGGAGAATGGATGGTTTGATATTGTCATAGTTTATTTCAAGGAGGTTCATTGGTTATTAAGTGACTTGAATGTGGATTAAGATGTTAAGTTGAGTGATCTAATGCAATCTAACTACTGAAAGCGTTAAATAAAGAATTGAAAATAAGTTTGCTTGGCCTTTTCTTTTGAAATGCCCAATCTATCCTAATTAGATGAGAGTGAATGAAATAAATAATTGAAAATATACATATTCATTTTGAAATTTTAATCCAAAGAAATGCCTAATCTATCCTAATTCGATGAAAGTGAGAATTAAAATGTATGTGTTCCTTTTGAACTCCTAATCCAGAGAAACAAATGATAACAAACAAATTGTTTTCTTTTGCCTTTTAGTGTGATTAAGCCATGCATGAGAGAGCGAACTCAAATTCCTAGGAATTCTAAATTATTTCCCTTCTAGGCAGGGTGTTAATGCCATTCTTAGTGTCTTTTATGAAACTAAGAGCATATCAAGGACACAATCTAATAAGTTTTGAAGTATATAAAAAAGTGGTCCCTCTAAGATTATCTTAAATTATTTTCTACTATTGTTGTGAAATAAATGACAAATTCGTAATTAAATGATAATTTTACAAAATATTCTCTATAATACTAATTTTGAAGAAATACTATAATGTATCAAGCTATTCAATAACAATGTCATGTTATTTATAAAAAATAAAATACATAAAAATTAACATTTTGGAAACCTTGAATCTAATTATGGAATAAAAAATTCACTTTAATAAATTTGATATTTATGAATTTATCATGTAATTTTGTGAAAAATTATATGTGTATGTGTGTAATATAATGGGGTTTTGTGTCAATTGGGTTTAGCTTAGGTAGTTGGGAGGAATGATTGTTATCCTCCCTACCCAAGTTCAATTCTCAACTAAGTATCTCCAGTTTACATAAATTCAGCAAATAGAAAAATTGTAAAATAGAGCGACTACCTACCTCTCTCACAAAATTGTCAATTATATATTACTAAGAAAACTATCTACCTTGTTTAAAAATTGAAGGAATGACTTGATTTTAAAGGTTTAAGAGATTTGTTAAATAAATAAAAGTAAGAAAAAAAAATATGAAAAGTGATTTTTTTAAAGCTAAGCATATGTTTTTTTTGTGTAAATATGTATTTCACTATATCCATTATTCTATCAATTTAATGTGAAATACCACAATTATCACTATTAAACTAGTTTTTTTGTTAGTAGATCGTGCATCCTCACACATGCTTTGAAGAAAAACACATATCCTAGGAATAAACCGCCTTACTCACCATGATTAATATAGAAAATTGTGTATAAACATCTCAATTAAACTAATGAATCAATGAAGTAAAATACAATTGGAATCTTTTCTACGTGATGATAAAGCACCTGCAAGTTCAAGATAGTGATTTTGGAATCCCATTAAAAATATTTCCCCTAAGTGGTACATAAAAAAAGCGTTGGATGAGTGATGATTTCATTCCCTTCGAGGAATTTAGTGGTAAATTTATGGATGTACAAATCAAATAGGGCAATATTGCTCTCAAAGGGAATAAATCAAAGATAATCATTGGCAATGTTTATGGGATGACCACATTACTTTATTTGTTAACCTATTACTTTGCTTAAAAAATTTGTCTACATTTTAATCTTCAGTTATCTTGATTTAAAAAATATTCAAAATGAATATAGCAAGCTTAAAGTTTAGCTACAACCAAGTGCAAACTACTTAGACAATGGCCATATTATATTTGAACCCAAAATATAAGGCTAAGGTCAAAGAAAAGATACATATATTAATTGTTGTTGGAGTCATTTACCTTGTCAAATTCAATGATTTGGTATCCTCTATAACTAAGTGCAAATTACTTAGACAATGACCATATTAGATTTGAACCCAAAGTATAAGGTAAAGGTCACAAAAAAAAAGAGCTACATATATTAATTGTTCTTGGAGTCATTTACCTTGTCAAATTTAATGATTAGGTATCCCTAATTGCTATAACTAAGAAAATGAATACAAAGCTTCATGTGTTAATTTCTAGCCAATTTAATCAAGTCCCAGAGCAAGACCCCTCCCTTACACTATTTATACCCTTCCTTTAAATTATTTATAGAGAAAGTTCTAGAATGTTTTGTTGGTAAGGAAATTTATTACTTCTTGGATGGGTACTCTAGGTATAATCAATTCTTCATTCATTCGTAGGGCCAACATTTAATTTCATTGCCACTAAGTGGGTTGTTTTTGCCTACAAATGTTTGTTGTTTGGTTTAATGATGCTCTTGAATATTTTTCTTGCAATTTTCTTGCAATTGATCAATATCTTTCAAGATTTTATCCACAAATATTTAGAGGTATCTTTGGAAAATTGGGAAACCTTTGCATGGTTATCTTAGCTAACATTTAAATAATCTCTATGTTGAAATATTGTAACTGTGAAGAATATTCTAAATATAATAGAGTCATTATTATATAGATCAAATCCCCTTGTGTGGATTGATCATGTCGAGTCTTGTAAAAGTCCAAATCCCCTATTGTGGATTGGACAAACCATAGTTATATGGTGTTGTTTGTAAAGTCCGCCCCTAAAGATTAATAAAGTGGTTTTAACCACTAGTTGAAGAAGTTGGCCCTGCTTGGTGAAGATACATAACCCTAGCGCCTATTATCTAATATAAATAAGAGAGGATGGCGCTTCATTGACTCACTCACTCACTCAAGTCAATCATCTAGTGTGCAAATTTTGAAGGAAGTCGCAGTTAGAAGAAGGAGAAAAGAGAGGCACATGCTTGTTCTTGGATATTCTTAGTGGTTTGGTATTTTATATTGCCATTGTATTGAAAATATATATTAAGGAAGTTTTTGTTGGGTTTTCTCTCCCATGAGGGTTTCCTAGGATAAAATGTTGTGTACCTTGTGATTGTGTTTCTCTCAATGATCATGCTTATGCTATTATTGTCTAGTAAATTGAAAAGAACTTAATAGTTGCTCTAAATTTAACATGGTATCAGAGTTAAACTGAGTAGAGCACCTTTCACTGGGTAACCAAAAGCATCATTGTTGTCATACAAGAAAAATAAGGATTTTTAATGGAAAGGAATTTTTACCTAAAACCCATATAGAAAAGTGTGCCCTACCCTAGTGCATCATTTGACAGCTAGAGCACACCTTTTCAATGGCCAGAGCCTCTAGAAATTGAAACCCTAGTTTTTACTGGTACTAGAAAACAAGAAAACCAGGAAACCGGAATCAGTACCAGAAGTACCCGTCCATATTTGTGCAGGTCTAGATTCAAGGGATACAACTTGAAATTTTTTAAAACAGACAGCTCCAACCTACTTGCCTCAGCCCAACGCATCTAGTCCCTGGATTAGAATTCCAAAATTTGAAGTTTGAAAAATTATGGTTTTCTCATAAAACCTTAAGTTGCAGTTGCAGTATTTGTATCAGTTGTAGTATAAATTGCAACACCTTTGAAGTTTTAAAGGTTTTTTATTTACCGTTGTTGCCGGATGGTGCCACTACCTGCTGATACTATCAGAGGTATGTACTTACATATGTTCAAACTGTATCATTATTCTAATGGGTATTTGCAGGAGAAATGATCTTTTTTCTAAACAACAATTGTAGATCCGGAGGGATATCAGATCCAACACCTTCAGAGGAATAATGCACCCCAGGTTTGATTATATTGATATGCATCTATTTGTTATGACATCATTATTAAAATATAGGTTGTATGTTGAATTTATGACCATCATACTAAACCTTGGTAAAAATTAAACTCAAAGTATTAGGTTGAGATTAGAGTTTATTCTCTAACTTAGATTTATGTCAAGATAGCATATTGTCTTA
>SNQJ01S0009617.1:188144-201406 GCA_010110895.2 Picea sitchensis | reverse complement strand
TTTCCTTAGTTTGCCTATATTATCGAGTGTGTGACGAGCTCTCTTTATTGTCACACTTGCGACGATTTCCCTATTGGGTCGCTCTTTCGACGATTTATTTACTTAGTCGTTATGGAGACGATATTTCTTATTTGTCGCAATTGTGATAACTTCCCTAGTGTCGTCGTTCTTGCGACGTTAATCTAGGTTCGTCGCACATGCCACGTCACATGAAGCGACGTTTGGGAGACTCAATATTCATCACAATATCCACGACATAACATCGCAAGAGCGTCGAAATAGTCATCGTAAAATGACCCAAATTTGCTAGTGAAAGAAAGAGGAAGAAGTTATAGAAGAAGCATAACAACCATATACACATATGCAGATCTGAAATAGAGCATAAAACAACAGTAAACCATAACACCAATGTGATAACGCAGTTCGACAATCTTGCCTACGTCTCTGGCCTTGTCTCATTGGGCTTTGATTATTTTTGTTCGAAGCTTTACAATTACATCATGATAGCACCAAAAGGTTACAAAAATGATCTAGTCATGTTCTACCAGATCTCATGAACCCATCAAAATTGACGGCACCCAAATCGGATGAACGAGGCTCCCAGAAATGGCCTACAAAGGTGTGCTCCTCAATAGCTTCCCTCCATAAAAATGTCCCTGACTCAACAATCTGACAGCATAAACATGCTCTGAACCTCTTATTCTCTCCTACATCGCCTCAAGAAGGCCCAATTTATATATATTTGAAGTTGGTAACCATCTCCCAACTTCCTCCCAAGATCTGGCCTCAAAAAGGGCCCAATATCTCCCAATAATGGGCAAAATCCCCCAAATTTGTGGAGAAAATCAATAATATATCATAATCTAAGGTTTAAAAACCCACTTTTACACATATATTGGGGTGCATCCCCCTTTTAGCTATCCCTTGTTCGTATGGGTGCTTGCTATGTGCTCTCAGGCTAGGCACTAACAGTTTAGCCCCTTAGTTCTCACCCCCTCGGTCGCATTGAGGGCCATGTGGCCAAGTTTTACTACTCCACACGCTACAGTATAGATAAGCCCCTGTTTCTTTGGCCCGTGATTATGCCCCCTGTTCGGTGGGCTAGCCCGGCCGACTGGGGCTAACCACTATACTCTCGCACTAACCACCATACAAAACAGTGATATGCCAAGTATCCTAGAACCGAGGTTGGAGTAATTTTTACAATCGTGCCAAATGCATAAAGAAGCAGAGCCATATGGAAGGGTTCTATGCCGTGCGTCGAGGGGGTTGGGGGCTAGGCCACAGCCCTAAACTCCACCAAACACCTGACCATTCCACTTTAACAATATACTTTATCGCATATGATTAAGAACCAACGTGCAGGCGAGCTGGCTAGCTCGACCTGCCAAGTCACTAGCCCACGGAGAGGTTTGGGGCTCAAAACTAGTAAGCTCCAAACAAACTTTTCAATGAACTTTAATCCAATGCCTAGGTGCCACGTGGCAGCCTACATTTGGGCCATGTGGCACCGCCCCATTTGTCAACTCTGATGCCATGTGTCAAGCGTCGAATGCTCCATCTATCAGCATCGTACCCTGCTACTTGTCTGTCGTGTCAGCATTCGTACCCTACCATGTGTCACCATACAAATGTACCACATGTCACCGTATGGACGTGCCACATGTCACCCTTACAGTGGTGACACATGTCACTTCTTGATTGTCCCTTATGTACCTACCACATCATTGGTTCGTATGCCTAGTCACCCTGCCATGTGTCACCTCCAGAAGATGCCACGTCATTTGTACAGAATCTACCACATCAGCATTGATTGTGTCTTCCAGGTCAGTTGTACGGCCTGTACAGTCAGCTACCATGTGGCATTGTACAGACTGTACAATCAACATTTTGTTTGCCTGTTTGGAAAAATGAACAGATCACCATAACTTGAGAATATGATGTATTTTTGAGCCCATTCAAGTTGCGTTGGGTTCGTATCAATGAGGCCTATGCACACATCCATTTTGCAGCCATTCTGAGAAGTTTTATTTTTAGGCCTTTCTGAGCCCCATCAAGTTCCTGGATCTGATTCTAGATCATTCCACCAAGAGTACCACCAGCTACGATATTTGAGCATACCATCGACCTTAAGGAGGGGGATAATCCCATCATCACTACCCCATACCAACATCTGAAGAAGTTAAAGGATGAAATAGAGAAGGATATTCAGGAGCTTTTAGAGATGGGACACATCAAGCCTAACTCTAGTCCCTTTGCTTCTTCACTAATATTGGTGAAGAAAAAGGATGACACCCTGAGGATGTGCATAGATTATTGAGCTCTGAACAAGAAGACCATTAATAACAGGTACATGGTTCCAAGGATTGATGAGCTACATGGGGCGATCTACTTCTCAAAGATCTACCTCGGATTAGGATATCATTAGATCAAAGTGCACAAGGAGGATGTACACAAGACAACTTTCTGGTGCCACTACGAACATTATGAGTTTCTAGTCATGCCCTTTGGCTTGACTAATTCTCTAGCTAAATTCCAGTCATGCATGAACCATACCTTCAATAAACAATTGAGGAAGTTATTTATGATATTATTCGATGACCTATTGATTTACAATAGGACGTGGGAAGATCATTTGCATCACGTAGATGAGATACTCAACATCATGGAAGAGCAATAATTTTATTCCAAAGAGATGAAGTGTAAGTTTGGCTTGACAAATATTTTGTATCTGGGGCATATTATTGGCACACAGGGAGTACATGTCCACCAGGAGAAGATATGGGAAATACTTGATTGTCCCACACCCAGATCATTGACAGGGATACCGAGCTTCTCGGGGTTATGTAGTTATTATCGACGCTTTGTTAGGGGCATTTCCTAACTTGGTGCACCATTGACCAAACTCACGAAGAAGGGAGCATTCATGTGGACAGAGGAGGCCCATAAGGCATTTGACTGGATGAAGGAAGTGATGAGCACTTGTCCGGTGTTATCACTTCCCAAATTTTCTCAAACCTTTGTTTTGGAGTGTGACGCATCCAGAGAGGGGATAGGAGCAGTGTTGATGCAAAAAAAACATCCCATATATTTTGAAAGACACAATCTAGGGGAAAATGAGAGGCTTCTTTCCATCTATGACAATGAAATGATATCCATCATGCATTCATTGGCCAAATTCAGAGAATATTTGGTTGGAGGACATTTTGTGGTGAAGACAGATCACAACAATCTAAAACATTTCCTTGAGTAGAGGGACCTGAGTGAGAGGAAACAAAAGTGGGTCAACAAGGTGCAGGAATATGATTTTGACATAAAGTATGTCAAGGGGAAGAACAATGTGGTTGCATATTCCTTTTCCAGGAGACCTACAACATTTTCCATGTCTGAGATTGCAATAGATTGGAAATATCTCCTTTTGGTAGAATATTCAAAGAAATATTTTGCACGGGAGTTTATAGATGGAAACATACAGGATGACAGGTACACAATAGTGGATGAAATCATATATTACAAAGGAATAATATATCTTGTCCTTGATTCCACTCTCAAGGAGAAGATCTAAAGAGTAGTACATGACACACCATTAGTCGGACACCCAGGATACTTGAATACATACAGACAGGTTTGTGAGAGATTATCAGGTAAGGGTCTCAAGGGGTATGTCTTACGTCATGTGAGGGAGTGCTTGAATTGTCAACAGAACAATTATGAGCTCACACACCCTGTAGGTATACTATAGATCTTATCTATCCCAGAGTAGAAATGGGAGAGTATTTCTATAGATTTCATCATAGGGATTCTGAAGGTTTAGGGTAAATAATGTATTTATATTGTGGTAGATAGGTTTACAAAGTATGCTCACTTCTTTGTCATACCATCTGAGTATAGATCCCCACAGGTGGTAGAGATTTTCTTCAGGGAGATATTCAAACTTCACGGTCTACCTAGAGTCAGTGTCAATGACAGAGATAGCAGTTTCCTCAGTGTGTTTTGGAAGGAGTTATTATGACTGGAAGGAATATATTTTACACCCAACATGAGTTATCACCCTCATACAGATGGACAGACCGATATTGTCAACAAATGGGTTGAGGGGTACCTACACAACTATGAGTCCAAAAAAAAAGAAGGCATGGATTGGGTGGTTGCATATTGGGGAGTATAGCTACAATACCACCCATCACATGTCTATTGGGATAATCCCATTCAAATAATTGTATGGTTATGATGCCAATCATTTGTAGAGTTGGAATTTGGAGAGAGTATGGCTCCCAAGGCCAAGGATTGGATACAGAAGATTCAGGACATCCTAAGGATCCTGAAGGACAACCTACGGATTGCGAAAAATCAGCAAAAGACTTATGAAAACGGACACAGGGTAGAGCGTAGCTACGAGGTGGGTGATCTAGTTTTTTTTAAGTTCCAACTATATCGACAGTGTTCTTTGAAGAAGAGTGGTGCAGAAAAACTTCAACCATTCTTCTATGGACCATATAGGGTTGTCAAGAGAGTCAGAGAGGTGGCTTATGAGTTAGAGATACCGAAGGGAAGCAGGATTCACAATGTGTTCCATGTTTCTTGCCTCAAGAAGGCCTTGGGCCAACGCGTTGTTTCTTCCATAGATTTACCACCATCGAACGAGGAAGGCCACTTGATTTTGGTTCCTAGGAAAAATTTGGCGTTTAGAGAGAAACGTTTGAGGAACAAGATGATAAATGAATACTTGGTGAGATGGAAGGATTTACTAGTGGAGGAAACCACATGGGAGGGGGAGCAGATTTTGCAACACCCCAGGTTGCAGTTGCTTGATAAAACTCAATCTTGGGGAGGGAGTGTTAAAATATCATAAACAACCAGAACGCAGTCGCAAATTTAATAGAAATAAATAGAAGAACTGAAATTTTAACTTCAAATATGAACATGTTGATTTTACTTAACACTCTAAAGCAGCGGAAAATAAACACATGAAGACACAAAACATTCACATAATAATACTCAGGGATTTTTGGTCAAATAACCTCGGAAAAAACCCAACTGGGAAAATTGGTCTTCTACTTGATAATTTATTGTTATTCAGTAATGGAAATCTTCAAAAATTTTACAACTATTGGGTAAAAACCCTTTTTGAGGCAAAACTTTATGCCTTCAACAAACACACACCACTTCACCCTTCCTCTCTCAACTCACAGTCTGTTGTTGGGCTCATCATATGACATGTACGACCCTCTTTCTTTGTTGTTGAACCTTTCCCTTGTAGCTGAAACCTGCTCCTCTTTGCTGGAAGTCTACTTCACCAAGTCGAAATGTACATAATGAGCCCCAAAAACCCCTTTTTGTGCTTGGAAAATTGACTTGGGCCCACCAGACTTCTCAATGGATGAGATTAAATATGAATGGAGAGTTGATATCGATTGTCTTATGACTATAGGAAAAATATAATTTTTCCTAAATCATCTAAGCATAAAAAGGTAAATTAATTTTGGCCCCTCTTTGTGGGTCCCCTGCCAGATTTGGTGCACCTCCAAATCTAGTGAACCCTTCCACTCGATCTCCAATTCTAACACTCCTTCTTAGAGAGGAAGGTGTTCTGCACTACACCAAGTTAATCTATGAAGTAGACAAAGTTTGACCTTGGAAATTCCTTGGTCAAAATATATGTTGTATGCTCTCCTATTGGAAAGTACTGGAGTTTTACTTTTCCCCAGTTAACACAGTCTTGGATATGCTGGTACCTGATCTCAATGTGTTTGGAGTGGTCATGAAACAATGTATTTTCAAAGAGCTTAATTCAGCTCAGATTTTCATAGTGTATGACTATGGGCTCAAATCCCTGACCAAAAAGTCCCACAAGAAGCTTCCTCAACCAAATTACCTCACAGGAAGCCATGCTAGCAGCCATATACTTGACCTCATTTGAGCTCAATGCAACTGATATTTGCTCCCTACTGAAGTAGGAAACAACATTTGACCCAATACTGAAAGCACACCCTGAAGTGATTTTTTGATTAATGGAAACCCCTGCCCAATAAACATCTATGAAGCCCTTGTTATCACTCTATAAATTGCTTTTGGTCGAGGAAGAAAATCACAAAGGTAACCACAAAACCAACTTGGGGATGGAAGCTAGACCTTCCAAACAGAGAGAGCTCTCTCTCTTCAAATAAATCACTGAAAGGATTGATTTGGTTTAACTCAAAGGCTAGATCTCTAAGATAAAATGAATTTATAGGTTTGGTGGAAATAAGAACAGAAATTGCATTGGGATATGGAGTCACTAAAGTCAGAAGTCAATAAAAATCTTGTTGGATACCTGGTAGATTTAAGAAATGAATGAACATAGGCAATATAGAAAGTAATATTCTAAGAAAAATAAATGTGGTGTAGACAACAGGTTATAGAGAAAACAATAATCCCTCAAGGAATCTAACAAGGATTAATCTTAAAGAAATTATAGCAGAAGTACAACTCAAACTACATTCAGTTTTCTCTGACTTATTGTCCCTATGATAAAACTTGAGTAAAAACTAACAGGAAAACATCTTCTTGTTGCTTTGAAAATTACATTGTCATAGTTGCATAGCAAAGTTGTTGCGCAACTGTAATTTTGTGTTTACATTTGGTCGTTTAAGACAAAAATACTCCAACGTAGGTAGAAAAAGATCTCACCACATGTAATAGTGCCTCTTTGATAAAAAAAATGTGTGTATGTATGGAACCATTTCCAAAAACAAGTCAAAATGGAAAAATGGAAAAAATGTGTCAACCAAATTTCAGTGGTTTAGTTCTCTATTGCTTCACTAGCAAGTCAAGTTTTCTCTTCTTTTGAATATCCTCTTGCTGCAAGCTTTGGTTTAGGGTCTTGGTTTCCTTCCTCAAAATGATATTCTGCTAATAAGCATTATTCAATTGTATGTGCATGGGAGGGCTCTTCTCACCATTGATGTAGTGTTGTCTATTGCAAGTCCACAATCTCTTAAATGTTCTGCAAACTTCATCTTGATTTTCATATCTTCCTCTCTGAGTTGAATTATCACATCTTGTGCTTCTCTGAGTTGTTTATTTAGCCTCTTGAAAGTGTGATCTCCCCCATCACCTTTCTTTTATGTCAGATAATTCTGTGTTTGGATTTCCTCTTGATGTTGCAACTTCCTAGTTGAGGACCTTGTTAAAGGCACACTAGGCTTAGGAATCCCCTTTACTTATGGAGTATGTTCTACTACTTTCCCTTTACTCTCTATTTTCGAACCAACTGGACTTGATAATGCTGACCTTTCTCCTATCACAGAGGTATTTTTCCTGAAAGCCTCTTCTAGAGACTTCGTATTCAGTTCCCTATTCTCATTATGCAACTATACTATGGAAAAGTGAGCCTTCTTCAACTGTTCTTGAAACCCAATAAATGAAATGGCGTTGCCATCTGAGAGATTTGGTTGTATGAGGGCTTATGGAGTCTCACTAGTTTCCTGTGATGTATGTATAACATGCATTCTCTTTGTTGCAAACCTGGTGAGTGGTTTGCTAGAAGTTTCAACCACTTCTGGAGAGAATTGGAGTTTCTTCCCTTTCTTTTTAGCTTGTTGACTTACTACAGGGTCTTTAGTCTCTTTTTCCCTTTTCCTAACAGAACTCTGAGGGATTGATGTGGAATTTTTGTCTATTGATGAGGGTGTATTTCTCAAGATTTATGGGTTTCCTAAGGAATCTACTGCTATGCTTGATGAAATCATAAAATACTCCCAGTCTTGATTTCTCTTTCTTAGTTCTTCTAATACTAACAGTTTAATCAAAGAAAAATGGAAGAGGATAGCTTCTCCTTTCTCTTTCCTTACTTGTACTCTATCATCCATCTTCCCTAGACTTATAAAAAGGTAATATGGTAGATTCAAGGGCTTCTTACCAATGAAGTGGATTAAGAGCCTAATATGGCATTGGTAAACCCTAGTAAATCTCCCTTCACATGTAAAAAACATTTGGATTACCCTCATCAAATCACTAGGACTTTCTAATAGAAGATCTCTAGGTATGGTGGCTCCAAAATCAGTGTTTCTAAATTCAAGCTTCAAAAAATCATGATAGTAAGATAGGTCTAACTACATACCTTTGAACCATTGTTATCCATGA
Source organism: Picea sitchensis (assembly GCA_010110895.2). Lineage (NCBI taxonomy): Eukaryota > Viridiplantae > Streptophyta > Pinopsida > Pinales > Pinaceae > Picea > Picea sitchensis. Next base: position 193,282 of record SNQJ01S0009617.1, on the reverse strand, counting down.
GCAAGGATTTTTGTTGCAGTAGCAATGCTATCTTCAGAAACCTGTAACCCGAGGTTTCCCACCTTAGCCTTAACACCATCAAAATTATCTACAAAATCCTTTTCCACCTGTATTTTGTACACCTAAAGTTTTTCACAAAACCTGATGCAACCCACTTGTTCAAAAGATGCTCTTCTTGTTGGGTGTGTGTTTACCAAATTTAAACCCTGAGGCTCAAATCTGACAATATCACCACCCTTTGCATTCCTTCTTCTACGTTCTGGAGTTGTCATGATGTCGGTATATGTCAACCTTGTGTGAACTATGACCATGTGCATCAATGAACAGAGAAGGTGCACATCGATATGAGTAGTGTCCTCTGCAACCTGTGCGCAACAATGTGAGCAATGTCCTCTGCATCCTATGTGCAACAAGCTTGGTCAGGAGATTTTGAAATCGTAGATAAAGAGAAACGATTCTTGATGCTTTATTTACCTGGAGGAAGGATAAATTTAAAAGATAACTTCAATTTAATCGTGAATTATTACCATCATACCTTGTCGTACCTAAATACGCAACATTAGGGCGTTGTGCAACAACTTATGTTGCGCAATGATTTTCTTGATGATGCCATGCACCTTTGATAGATTTGATTTTATGAAATCGTTAAGAATCTAACAAGACTGACTCAGACTGAATTGAATCGACCTCATGATCCTTCACAATGACCTTTTAGTGACATGAAAGCTCATATCTTGGCACAAAAAACCATAAGTTACATTGTTAAAAAAGAAAACATTTTTGTGAAAAACAAACCTATGACTCATGATTTAGGAAAAAATCATACAATGCTCTTTATGAAACCCAAGACATGACTTTACCCTACAATTTGACTCAAAACCTAACAACCTCTTTATAGGACACTAATAGTCCTGAAGCCTAATTCCATCAACCTGCCTGTGCCAAGATCCATAATATGTTGTGCCCCGGAGATATCACAACACATGTTTAGCAACAACCCAATGTACCATAGTGGGATCTACCATAAATTTGCCCAACTGGTTCACTACAAAACATATGTCGTGAAGTGTGTTAGTGAGATACATTAGTGACCCTATGAGTTGTATGTATAATGTAGCATCAACCCTCTCAGCTCTACTAGAGTCCACCTTCTTCCAATTGGTGACTAGAGGAGTGGCCATGGCCCTACAATCCTGCATGTGAAATCTCCTGAGAATCTGCTCTACCTACCATGTCCCAAGAAGGTTTTACCATCACCCTGCTAAACCTCCAATCCAAGGAAATAGTGCATCAACCCTAAATCCTTCATCTCAAAATCATGTGCAAGGTCCTCCTTGCAGCCTTAGATCAAGCTATCTGCTCTTGTCAATATCAAGTCATATACATAGAGCACAAGAATGAGTGGTTTCCCCTCAACCACTATGTAGTAGAGGTTTGGATCCACTTCACTCTTGATAAAGCCCAATCTGAGAAGGTAGTTGTTAATGCAGGCGTACCAGACCCTCGGTGCCTGCTTGAGCCCGTAAATACCTCTCTTCATCTTGAAGACATGTGTGTCTTTGTTGAAGGTCACAAATTCCTTAGGCTTCTCCACATAAATCTCCTCCTCAAACACTATGTTAAGGAAGAAAATTTTAACGTCCATTTGGTGGAATTTCCACCCCATCTATGTTGAAATATCCAAGATAACTCTGACAGACGAATACCATCCAACATGTGAAAATGTCTCATCATAGTCGATCCCCTTGACCTGTGAGAACCCCTTGGCAACAAATCTCGACTTGTATTTATCCACACGCCCATCAGCCCCCTGCTTGATTTTATATACCCAGTATGAGCCAACCACAGATTTTCCCTCTGGTCTGGGAATTATCTCCCACACATCATTTCACATGATAGAGGAATACTCCTCTGCAATGGAATCTCTCCAAACCTGCTAGGAAGTTGCCTCCTTATAGGAATAAGGATCTGAGTCTATCAACTCAATCATAAGTTCCAAACAACCTGTATACCTCTTTAGAGGTTTTCTATGTATAAATGTAGAAGTGGGAACCTTGACTCTTTCCTGAGCCTCTCTGATTAACAAATTTTCCCACTTGGCACGTCTTATCCCTGAGTTGGGAGTCACTCGCCATGTGGGATCCACTCACTCCTCTCTCTCCTCCTCCTCAATATTATCCTCATCATATTTCTCAACCTCTCTCATTGTTGGTTGAGTAGGTGACTGAGGGGTTGGTTGAGCCTCCTGCTTCGGAGCCAGTTGTTCCTCATCCTCTGGTTTTTTCTACTCACGCTCCAAGGACTTCCTGAGAGCCCTTCCCTCCTCAAAACTGACATCATGCTTGATCACTATCCTCCTAAGTGCTTACACATACACCCTGTATGCCTTGGTTGTCTCGTTGTAGCCTACAAATATGCCCTTTATTTATGTGGGCTCCATCTTCTTCATTCTCTTCGAAGGTACATGGTAGTAAACCAAACTGCCAAACATCCTAAAATGAGAAACATTGGGCATCTTTCCTATGAAGGCCTCCTCCGGTGTATCCCTGCCTAACACTTTCTGCAGACTCTTGTTCTATAAAAAAACTACAATGTTGCATGCCTTGACCCAAAGAAACATGGGCAGCCCTTCGTCATGCAACATGGCCTTAGCATCACCCACTATGCTACGATTCTTGCGCTCAACCACCGCATTCTATTGAGGATTATGGGGTGTAGTGAGTTCTCCTTTTATTCCCTCCTTGGCACACAAGTCCCTTAAGGCATTGGAGATGTACTCCCCTCCATTATCGGACCTCAAGACATTTATCTTATTGTTGGTCTGGTTTTCAACTAAGGCCTTGAACTCTACAAAATTGGACAACACTTCATCTTTCTTTTTCATAAAAAATATCCAAGTTTTACAAGAATGGTCATCGCTAAAAATAACATAATACCTGAACCCACGAAGGGATGGAGAAGAGAATTGTCCACAAACGTCTGAGGGAATCAGCTCCAATATATCCTTGCCTTTGTCATCTCTACTAGGAAAGGAATTCTTGTCGTACTTTCCAAGGGTGCATCCCTTGCACACCTCATGATGATCCACACTGCATGGTGGCAGTCATGTGTCTATCTCCCCCGAAATTTCTAGCGCCCTATGGTGAAAATGACCCATGTGCCTATGCCAAAGCTTTATTAGCTCATAGCCTTGTTGGTTGTCCTTTTTTATGTTCAATGTTAATATTGCCTCAAACGGTAACCTGTAGAGGTTTTTTTCCCTAACTCCAATATGCACTATTGTCATAGAGTTGGGAGGTTTCATGAGGACCTTCCCTTTGTGAAAAAACACCTCATAGCCCAGGTCTTCAAGCACTGAATTTGACATAGGATTTTACTTCAACCCTAGAACATAGATAACATTTCTTAGATAGATAGGTTTTCCAGACTCCCTCTCAAACCTGAGAACACCTACACCTTTGGCTTGGCATTTTCCATCATCTCCTAGCTCAATATTGAACTGCATGTCCTTTTTTGTTAGCTCCCTTAAATAATTTTTATTCCATGTGTTAGAATTAGGGGAAATTGAAAAACAAAATTCTTTAAAAAAAAATTGTTTACTAGATCAACATATAGATGAAGAGATATAAACAGATCTGAATACAAACAAGAATTTTGAGTATAAAATAAATTGTTTAGCTTACCTCTTGATCAATGTAATATGTACATGTCACATGTGTGGATGTATACCTCTAAAAAATGCTTAGACATTATTTTAGGTCCATGGATCAAACCTCTAGGGTTTGATCTCTATAAATGTGGACTGTGGGATAGTTCTGCCAAATATATAGACCCCCAAAAGAACCAGCAAAAAATACTACAAACTTCCAAGTATAAAACAGTATTACCCCAGTAGAGAGAACCCTCTACAAAACATGGAGATAGCACAGGAATGAAACTGGACAACAAGTTAGCAGACTCTCCACAAGCCAAACAACAAACCCTCAACACATAAATTATGGATAGCAAGACTGTAACAGAGATTATCCACAAGCAAACCCTCCACAAAGATCTACAAAACAAGGTAGCATACTCTCCACAAGCCAAACAACAAACCCTCAACACAAAAATTCTAAATAGAAAGATTGTAACATAGATTCTATACAAAAAAACCCTCCACACATATTTGGACAACAAGGAAATCCCCACAGGGAGCTTAGCTCAACCTGCGACAGCTAGGAGGGGAGTCCGCACTACTCAACACAAGATTGGCAGTCACAGTAAGATAGTCGCATCTCTTCAAATCAAATCTTCCAGTCACAGGAGGGGTGTCGCAGCTATTGTATCTCTTAAGGACAGGTTTGGCAGCTGAAGAAGGAGGGGTTGCATGCACCCTAAACACTAGCAGACTCCAAGAGTTAGCACCCAATCAATATCAAGGCCAAACAAAAACTCAGATCTAAAAAATGAAACCAAAAGAGAGGCTACGCCACACAAGAAGCTAATCATTGAGGTAGTTGCAGCAAGGAGAGAGATGTTAATGTTTAAGACATTATTATAGTTCTTTGCATTTCAATAGATACCAGCAACATAATACAAGATCACTGAGAAATACACAATCACAAGAGACACAACATTCATCCTGGGAAACCCTCTAAGGGAAAAAAACCCAGCAAAACTTCCTTATTATAGATAGCCAATACAATGCCAAGAGATAACTCAATCTAATACAGAATATCCTCTCCCAAATATGTGCCACTCACTCTCTTTCTTCTCCAACTGCAGTTCTGAAACTTGTCTCTCAAAATGAGAAAGTGAGGTGTGTCTAAGTGAGGCTCTAGCCTCCTTATTTATACTAATCTGGCATGTGTGAAGTGTCTCTTCACTGGCAGGGCCGACTTCTTAATCTGGGTGGTTATAACCACCTTTATTATATTTTGGGGCCTCTTTGATATATTATGGGGCTGACTTCTTCTTTTGCCTATTACAATTATATTATGACCAATCCACAAAATGGGATTTGGTCCTTTTACAATAGTCGACATGATCAATCCACAATGGGGATTGATCCAATGAATAATATATCAAATAATAATAAGAATACACTTTGCAGTTACATTATTTTAACACTCCCCCTTAACAAGAAGGGTATTCTTCAA
>SNQJ01S0009617.1:174939-188094 GCA_010110895.2 Picea sitchensis | reverse complement strand
TTGCAGTTACATTATTTTAACACTCCCCCTTAACAAGAAGGGTATTCTTCAACAACATCAGGTGAGAGAGAGAGGACAACATCATCAACATCATCAAGTGGGTGAGAGGATAGCATCATCAATATCATCTTGGAACACTGATTGGCGTATTTATAAATCATCAGAAGTTTTCTTCATCGGCAGCATCGTCATTCTCAAAGGAATGCAATCATCATCTGCACAATATGTATTAGTATAAAAATAATACATCATCATCATCACAACATGAGGTTGGCTCATCATAATACAGGATTGGCTTTACGTCACAGTTGTCAAGCTGGAAGCTTAGTACTCGTCTTTCTTTACATCACAGCAATCAAGCTGGAAGCAAGATACTAGATTTTCTTTACGTCACAGCTTCTCAAGCTAGAAGCACAGTACTAGTCTCATCTCAACGTCTTGCTTTACGTTACATCACTTAAGCTAGAAGCAAGATACTAGACTAGATTTACGTCACATCTGTCAAACCGCAAGCACAGTATTAGTCTGATCACAATGTCTTTCTTTACGTCACAGCACTTAAGCTAGAAGCAAATACTAGACTATTTTTATGTCATATTTGTCAAGCCGGAAGCACAGTACTAGTCTCATCACATCATCTTGATTTACGTCACAGCAATAAAATTGGAAGCAAGATACTCGTCTTTCTTTACGTCACAACAATCAAGATGGAAGTAGGATACTAGACTGGCTTTACATCACAGCTGACAAGACGGAATCACAGTTCTAGTCTCATCACATTGTCTTGCTTTAAGTCACAGCAATAAAGATGGAAGCAAGAGATGTCTTATCACAGCAACTACTCCCCCTTTCAAGGAAGGTCCTTTCGGACTATACCAATATTATCTCGAAAGTGCTCAAACTTTACACGAGATAGAGGCTTGGTCAACACATCAGCAACATGTTCATCCGTGCTAACGTACTGGAGCTTTATGGCTCCTCTCTGCACCATGTCACAGATGTAATGATATCGGATCTCTATGTGCTTCGACCTGTCATGAAATACAGGATTCTCTGTCTTCTTTATGCAGCTTTGGTTGTCACATAGGATCATGGTTGCTTCCATCTTTAGGTCAAATAGATCGGTCCACAACTTTCGAATCCATATAGCTTTGCAGCTGGCATAACATGCAACAATGTATTATGCTTCCGTTGTGCTGAGAGCAATGCTGGATTTCTTTCTAATCTACCATGAGATCATGGTTGATCCTAAACTGAAACAACATCCTGAAGTGATTTTCCTGTCAGAAACACTTCTTGCCTAATCTGCATCAGTATATCCACTCAATGTGAAATCATGATCTCCATCATAGTTGAGACCATAATCTATTGTACCCTTAAGGTACCTCATCACATGTTTTGCAGCCACTAGGTGAACATGTCTGGGTTCTACCAGAAACTGACTCAAGGTGTTCACGAAAAAACAAATGTCTGGTTTGGTGTTCGTTAGGTACTTCAACGATCCAATAATCTATCTATACAGCATGGCATCAATCAATTCTGACGAAGTCTCGACTAGCAACTTCAACTTCACTTCCATGGGTGTATTCATGGACTTGCATTCCAACATGTAGAATCTCTTCAACATTTCAACTGTATACTTCCCTTGGTTAAAGAAGATCCTCTCTGGATTCTGCCATACCTCAAGACCTAATAAATAATGAATTAGGCCAAGGTCTTTCATTTCAAATTCTGAGGCAAGTCTCTTCTTACATTCAATGATGAGATTTTCTTCTCTGGTTAAGAATAAGATTCAATGATGACGAATCTTGCTTTATACTTCTCAATACCTCCGTCAGCAGCATGTTTTATTTTGAAGAGCCATTTGCAGGATACCACATCTTTACTCTTCGGTCTGGGAACTATTTCCCATACATCATGGATTGGTATTCCTCTGTCATGGCATCTGCCCATTCTTTCATCTGAATGGCTTCTTCAAAGTAGGTAGGATCCTTCTCTAGGAGGTCACACATCAAAGCCGTATAACTGGAGAATGGCTTTGGTCTTTTCACCTGTCTCATGGTTCCTTGGGGAACACCATAATTCTCTCCATATTGAATGAGCTCTCTAGCCCAAGATGGATTTATTTTATGGAGAATCGTCATCTGAGACGGTTCTTAAAATTCTACTATATCATGGTCTTCTGGAATTTACTCATCAGGGGAAACTACGTCTTCCCTTACTAGTTATGCAGCTATGAGATCCTCCCTCACTGATTCTGTAGTTTTGGGTATTACAGGTTCCTCGTCACGTACTTCTTCAAGCTAACATCTTATCGATTTCTTGAGTCTTTCATCTTCATCAAAGGTTGCATCCCTACTGATATCAATGTGGTGGTGACCTAGTATGTAAATTCTGAAATCCTTGGATACCTCACAATATCCCACAAATATTCCCTTATTTCCTGAGGGTTCCATCTTGTTTCTTCTCCCTTTCGGAATATGTATACAAACTGGGCAGCCAAATATTTTGAGATGGCTTACCTCTGGCTTCCTTCCGGTGAACATCTCTTTAGGGGTCTTGAACCCAAGTGCACTATGGGATAATTGATTTTGCACATAAACAACTGTCATTGTTTATTTTTCCCGTAAGCACATTGGAAGATCTTGATCATGGATCATAGTCTTCACAGCTTCCATTATCATTATGTTCTTTCGTTCAACTACACCATTTTTTTTAGGATTATAGGGAGTTGTGAGTTCCCTCTTGATCCCAACATCTTTGCAGAAGCTCAAGAACTCTTTTCAGGTATATTCTCCTCCATTATTTGACCTGAGTATCTTGATCTTTCTTTTGGAAAGGTTCTCTATCAAGGCTTTGAATTCCTTGAACTTGTTGAACACTTCATCTTTGGATTTCAAAAAATACACACAGGTCTTACGATAATAATCATCAATAAATTATAAATAGTATACATACCCACTAATGGAGGATGAAGGAATTGGGCCACATACATATGAATGAATGAGTTCTAGGACTCCTTCTGCTTTGTTGTCTCTCTTCGGAAAAGGGTTCTTGATGCTCTTCACTTGCGCACATCCATTGCACATGCCTTCATGGTCAATTTTGAATTTTGGTAGACCTGTGACAGCTTTTCATATGTATGGTAGTGCCTTGTAATTGATGTGAGCTAATCTTCTATGCCAAAGTTCACATGAGTTTTCAATGGTGTGGGTCATGGTAGCCTCTGAGTGACCCCTTAKCTTATACAAGCCATTTTCTTCTCTTCCAATGATGATTGCTTCATTCAGGGTTTCTCCTTTATCCCACATGAGGACTTCTCCATCTATAAAGGAAACTCTGAAGCATTTCTTTTCTAAATCATAAATGGAGAGTAGGTTCTTTGTCAAACCTGGTACAAAGAGTACATCCTTCATCTTTATTGAGTTCCCTGAATTTAGCTTGTATCTCGATTCTCCCGCTCCCTTGATGGGATATTGGTAATCATCTCCAAGTGTCACTTTCTGAGAAAAATTCTTTTTTGAAATACAAGAGAGAGTGTCTCTATGACCTGTCATGTGCTTGGAGGAACCACTATCAATGAGCCATGTGTCCTCTCCAGGTGTTACCGATCCTGAGAGGGCTGAGATTAAGACATAGTCTTTGATATGCTCTCTTATCCTCTTTGTAGGTGGCTCTTCATATTCAATTGCATGGGCATGGTGCCTCTTATGTTTCCTCTTGTATTCTTCTCATCTAACTGGACAAAATTTCACAATGTGTCTCATCTTGTCACAATGATAGAATTGTACAACTAAGTAATCTCTTTCCCTTCGTTGTCCTTTCTTCTRAAATCTCCTTGGATGAGATTATTTATTATTGAATTTGTTTGGCAGTTGAGGCTCTTTATGAGTCTCCTTCTAGAAGTAGGATTTATTCCTTCCTCTTTTGGTGTGAGTAGCTAGGGCTTGATCATCATCTCTTGCTAGTAGCGCTTCACGGTTAGCTACTCTTGTTTCTTCTTGAAAGCATTCTTCCCATGGACGGTCAAACTTCAGTTTATTCGTTCTGGCACAAATTGTTTGGATGAATGCATCACAAGGTCTTCTGAGACCATTAAGAGTTGTCATTATGAGCTCGTCTTCATCTATGGTGTCTCCAATTGCTTCTAATTGTTCATTAAATTCTGAAATTCTGGAGAAATGTTCTTGGATCGTTTCTCCTTTCTACATCCTCATATTCTTCAGTTGAGTTCTTAGATTCATCTTCCGGTTTATGTTATTTCCTTCGTACAGTCTTCTTAGGGCATCAAACATTTCTTTCAGAGTCTTCTTTGATGACACATAAGGAATCAGGTGGTCTTTGATTGAATCTGCAATGATTCTTTTGGCCCTGATTGTGTCCTTTAGATGCTTGGCTTTTTCTGTAGCATCGTCAGGTTCCGGTACTTCTTCTTTGACGAATCTTTCTAGGTCATTCTCTTCAAGGATAAGTCTGATCCTATACTTCCAAGAATGGAATTTTTCCATGTGTTCCAATTTGTCAGCAAGCTTTGTGCTTGCAGACATCTTTTACCTGGAGCTAGGAAAATGACCAAAAAATGAAAATGCTCAAAATCAAATTATGAACTTACTAGGAGACACGCTTGGCTGAGGCGAGTAGCCTGGTGTGCTTGGATCTGATAAAATCCAAATTTTACCCCTCCAAAATTGATCTGCATATTTTTGGACTAATGCTTTTGGTTTTCTGGTACCTCTAGTACTCTGGTACTTCTAGTACTTCTGGTTCTCTGATTTTTTCGTACTTCTAGTACTTTGTGAAACTAGGATTTCACTTTCTGGGAGATCTATCCACTGAAAAGGTGTGCTGAGAGTGTCAAAGTAATCCTTGGGGGGGGCGCACTTTTCTAGATGGTTTTAGGGATGAAAAGATTCACCATCAAAAATCCCTAATTTGCATGTACGACAACAGTGACATTTTTCACTCTTGTGAAAGTTGCTTTCTTTATCTTGTCTCTGAAACCATGTTAATGTTTAATCCATTATTATAGTTCTTTGCATTTCAATAGATAACAACAACATAAGACAAGATCACTGAGAAATACACAATCACAAGAGACACAACATTTATCCTGGGAAACTCTTTAGGGGAAGAAAACCCAACAAAACTTCCTTATTATAGATAGCCAATACAATGCCAAGAGATAACTCAAGCTAATACAGAATATCCTCTCCCAAAGATGTGTCACTCTCTCTCTTTCTTCTCCAACTGCAGTTCTGAAACTTGTCTCTCAAAATGAGCAAGTGAGTTGTGTCTAAGTGAGGCGCTAGCCTCCTTATTTATACTAATTTGGCACGTGTGAAGTGTCTCTTCACTGGGAGGGCCGACTTCTTAATCTGGGTGGTTATAACCACCTTTATTATATTCTGAGGCCTCTTTGATATATTCTGGGGCTGACTTCTTCTTTTGCCTATTACAATTATATTATGACCAATCCGCAAAAGGGGATTTGCTCCTTTTACAATAGCCGACATGATGAATCCACAATGGGGATTGATCCAATGAATAATATATCAAATAATAATAAGAATACACTTTGCAGTTACATTATTTCAACAAGAGAGAGGAGTAAAAGTGAGTGTAGGTAGAAATGCAATAGGGTAGGGTCTTATTTATAGTTAAGGAGATGGGTTAGGGTAATTAAAATTATAATTAAATACTGACATTTAATTAATATGTCAATTAATATTAATATAAATTATAAAAACCCTAATTACATATAAAACCCCAATCACATAAAATAAAAACCCCAATCACATAAAGTAAAACCTCAATCACATAAAACAAGAGGGAAAGCAAAACAACAAGGGGGTACCTGCTAGGATAAAGTCAAGGGGGGTCCATAATGTAAAAACATGTCCACATGAGTCTCATAATGACCTATAAAAAATTTCATCACTGCATAAGAGGGTACATCAACAATGTGGTCATGTCCATCTTCAGATGCACTCCTAGGTCTCTGTAGATTTTAACCTTGTACAATATATACTCTAAACAGATTTTCAGTAAAAGAACTGAAAAGATACAATGGAAAATACAAACATTACACGGATATTTTTCCCCTGGAAACTCAAACTAGGAAAACCATCATATTCTATATTCATCCATAGTGATACATTGTTTACAATACAATATACATATAGGAGCCAGTGGCATCCAAAACCCTAACCCAATGACCTGGATTAGTCAACAACTCTAAGTCCTTAACTGAAAATAGAAAACCATCGGCAAAAACCATATGCCAAAAAACCGCCCAACAATGGACACGAAAATCGAGGCAACACAAAAAATGAGGCACAAATGCGATATTGTTTCTCATGCAAAGAATATAACACATACCCAACATTCTCCCACTTATTTTTTTTCTTTGCATACAGGGGGTTACATGGTTACATAGTCAACGATACAGGGCAACAATGCCCATGGATCCTCTACCCCAAGAGAACTGCTCAGTGCTCACTGATTTTGTTAATGAATCTGCAACATTCTTCAAAGTGTCCACCTTCATCAGCAATACTTTATTTTCTTCAACCATGTCTCTCACAAAGTGATATTGAATATCAATATGCTTTGTCTTTGAAAGAGAGGTTAGGTTCTTTGCCAGAAAAATTGCACTCTAACTGTCACAATCTATCCTTACAGCTTGTTGTACCAACCCAGTACCTAAACACAATCTTTATAACCATATTGCTTCCTTACTTGCATGAGTTGTTGCCATGTATTCAACTTCTGTAGTTGAAAGTGCCACTACAACCTGTCTTTTGTTCATCCAACTTACTGCTCCTCCAAACAGGTTAAACACATACCCACTTGTAGATCTCCTATCATCCAGATCCCCAACCCAGTTTGCGTCCACAAATCCATGTATATCCAATACTTTGTCCAATCCTGATCTTCCTTGGTAGCACAATACATAGCTATCGGTGCCATGCAAATACCTTAAACCCCTTTTTACTATTGTCCAATTCTCCTTCCTTGGTTTTGACATACACCTACTCAAAACTCCCACTGCATGTGCAATGTCTAGTCTAGTACAGTCCATTGCATACATAAAACTACCAACTGCACTCGCATATGGAACACGAGACATGTCCTCCTCCTCTTCATGTGTCTTGGGACATTGATCCTCTTTTTCCAATCTCTTTTAATTTCCATGCCCAAAATGAAATTTGAAGCACCGAGATCCTTCATGGAAAATTTAGAGGACAACTGAGGTTTCACATCCTGGATAATCTCCTTCTTATTTCCTATCAGCAACATATCATCCACATACAATAAAACTAACAATATCGCAAAATGTTTTTTACAAATTTTCAAGTTTGACCAAAAGCTCTCCCGCTGAGAAAACCCTAAGCCTTCCTAGACGCCCCTCAGCCTTCCCAGTTGCCCTTCGACCCTCTCGAATGCCCCCTCGGCCCTCCCATCTCCCTCCAACCCTATTGGCCCCTCTGGCCCTCCCATGGCCTCTGAAAACCTGGATCCTGATCCCCCTCCGGACTTCTTTGACAAATTCGTCGCCTTTAAAGCACTCATAGGTTCACTCTACCCTCCCCCGACCCAGCCAAGCACCTCCCAGTTTGTCAAAAAACTAGACCAGATTCCGAAAGTTTCAATCCCTAGCACTATAGCGAGATGAAAATCCCCCTCTTTTGCCTCATGAGCACTGGTAGGATAGTTCATGGGACTTTGTCCCTCACCTCGAAAAATAGATCTTTGGATTGAGTGGAACTGGCACCCCCTGGTTCAAATACGGATGAGTCACTTTTTTTGTGGTAAGGGCTTCTACATTTTCTATTTTGAGCTTAAATCAGGTAGGGATCTCATATTCAAAAATAGATCCTATTATTTGGCCCAAGAGGTTTATTCTTAAACAAATGGACTCCATATTTCGATCCAGAAAATGGCATCCCTTCAGCAGTGCCAGTTTGGGTAAGGCTTCCACATTTTCCCTTCAATTAATGGGGTGATGAAGTTTTGAAATGCATAGGAGATGCCCTAGGGAAGTATATTGAAAGGGAAGAGCCCAAATCCATCCTCTATTCCTGTGCGAGAATATGTGTAGAAGTGGATCTAGAAAAAGGGCTCCCAAAAGAAATCAAGCTAAAGCTAGACGACTGGATCCACATCCAAAAACTAGATTACGAACAGTTGCCTTTCAAATGAAAATCTTGTCATGAATACGGCCACTTCGCAAAGAACTGTCCAAGCACCAAATAGCCTTTAGAAAATGAATCTCCTCCTCAAGAAGATGGTTGGCAGTAGGTTTGCAAAAAAAAACACTGGTGGTAAAAGTAACGAATCTCATGCAGGACCCTCAGGCTCCCAACCTTTGGTAGAACCCTCTAGGCAGAACCCTCTAGGAAAAACCCTGCCCCAAAATACCCGTCCAAAAAGGCACCTTCCTTGATCACTAATCCCCCTCTTAGCTATAATCCTTTTGTACTCTTAGGAGAATCCTCCTCAAAACATAATCCCTCCTCAACTCTGATCCATTCCTCGCTCCCTGATCCACCCCTAATCAACAGTAATGATGACTCTAAAACAGAAGATCCCTCCACGAAAGATGTGAATACATCGGCATAGCAAGAAAACTCAACCTCAAAACCCGCATGTGCAATGCACTCAGGACAAATAAGAAGGAGAGATCCCACCAGACAAGCCAAGAAAATCGGGGCGACATACAAATAAAGAAGCTAGAGAAGAAGGAATAGCTAAAGAAAAAGCACAAGAAAAACAACATACTATAGAGCATATTATCCTTATATCAACAAGGAAAGTAGGGACCAAAGGAATGGATCACTTGGACCTTGGTAGTTGAGCCCCCCCTTAACCCCCCCAATGATCTTTCTCTCTTGGAATTGCAGGGGCTTCGGCAGCAAACTTAAATTCGAAGCTATAAAAGATCTAAAAAAAATGGTCAGACCCTCGATCATCCTTCTCCAAGAAACCAAAATAGATTCGATGTCTATCCTTGAAGCAACAAGAAAACTCTTTAAAAGCACTGATGGAGAGACAGTCAGCTCTCAGGGCGCTTCTGGAGGCATTGAAACACTCTGGAACGAGCAAATTTAGAACTTCCAGGTGATCTCGAAAACCCAAAACTGGATTCTTACAGTTCTCAAAAACAAAGACAACAACAATGTTATTTCTGTAATCAATATCTATATGCCAAACACCTATAAAGACAATATGGAAGCCTGGACTTCCCATTCAAACCTCTGAAACTCTATAGACCTCCCCTCTTTCATAATTGGAGTGTTGGGTAGGTGTTATATTCTTCGCATGTGTGTGTAGGCGCGTCAGATATGACAACTGCGTCTGGCGATCCATCAGAGTAGTGCTATGTTTGTGTCATGTGCATCGAGCGCTTTCCTAGGGGGGTCCCAGGGGGGGGCAGGTATTCCCTCCCCCTAGTTACATGCAGTTTTCAGCAACGAGAGATAGCCCGGGGCCGACGGGGTTCGAGGCAATGCCCTGAAATTATTTTTTGGGCAATTTTTGCTATTTTTAGCGGTTTTGTAAATTAATCCCGGATTAAGGGATTAGGGTTTTGGTATCTAAGAAATACCTAAAAACATTGTATATATATTGCATAGTGAATGGTGAAATTCGATATAATGAATATAAGAAAGGTTTTCCCGGTTTAGGGTTTCTGGTATAAATCTATGTGTACTATGTGAATGAGCCATTGATTAATTTCTGTTTTGTTTAAGAATCTATATGCATTGCTTTACTTCACAGGTTTAAAACTTACATGTGGTATCAGAGCTTGTTTTTGGCTTTAGAGGGATGCCTTTGTTCTTGAGGGTTTGGCTCGGTCTTGATAGATAAAGTTTATCTTGGGTCTGTGATAAACCTGGGTTTAGTGGGAGATTTTGCAATGGAGATTCGAGTATAGAAAGAGGAATGGAGAGCTCATCTAGAATCGATATAGATAAGTTCAACGGTAAAAACTTTGAGCTACAGAATCTCAATATGGAGGACCTTCTTGTAGAAAAATAACAATGGATCATTGTAGATCCTGGTATACAGCCCACTGGTACACCGTCTGCTAGCACACGGCCTATTGGTACACAACCTACTAGTACACAAACTACTAGTACACCACCTATTGGTATGTCGAAGGAAGATTGGGAGAAGTTGGACATAAGAGCAAGGAGTATTATTCGACTTTGTCTAGCAGATTCGGTTTTGTTGAATGTCTCGGGAGAATCTTTAGCCAAGGAACTATGGGATAAGTTGGGGAATTTGTATCAATCAAAGTCCCTGGTAAACAAGTTGTTTCTTCGAAATAAGTTGTATCATCTTAGGATGGAAGATGGTGATTCTGTGACAGAACATCTAAATTCCTTTAATACTCTAGTAAGTCAACTTGCCTCTGTTAATATTACGATTGCAAAGGAAGATAAGTGTATTACTTTGTTATGTTCTTTTCCAGACTCTTGGGATAATATGGTTGTAGCAATAGGTAGTACCACTCAATCTACATTGAAGTAAGAAGATGTAGTTGCATCCTTGTTATCTGAAGAGATGAGGTGAAAAATCATGGATGGTCACAGCATAGATGATTTGCTTATAAGAGGGCATATGTAACACCATGTTTCCCCCAATTTGTAATTAATCATAAAATAGGAATTACCATGATAATGCATAAGGACAATGTAAATGTATTTTCCAATGACTAATTATGGGGGTGAAGCCTTGAAAGTACTGGCCATGATATCACTAAAGGAAGAATGTGAAAACTATAAGAGAGGGTTCATTATGACAAATAACCCCAAATTTCCCTTGATGAGGATGACAACCTCCTTCAGATCCCAAGGAGAGAAATCAGTTAATGAAGAAAGGACCGGTGGTTGAATTATCAACCACCCCCATGAATGGAAACATGGGTTGTCAGCYCGAAGTACCGTAGGGACCTGCAGACCTGAGCTTCCTTATGAAAGAAGGAACAGGATAGGYCGACAAACCTTCCAGGGTAAGAGGGATACACACGGGAGAGGAGACACCAGACAAAAAGAGAGTAAGCTTKCAAGGGATATGCGYGGAGATCTCCAGCGAGTCATGAATTGAAGGCCGCGAGCTTTATGCCGAGGAGCATCTGAGAAACCTCATCGAGGCCATAACCGAGAGAGAGAAAGCTCTGAGTTACAGAGAACATGACCCAAACAGAAGCGAAAACAAAGGAAGAACACTCGAGAATTGTGAGAATTCCCTGGTGATATCATGGCTTGGCACAGGGGTGGCCAAAGTGATAAGAATGAATGCCTCTATGCCTATGGTCAGGTGGAAGGACGAACACCCACAGTCAGTTGGTTGGCGACAACCTGTAATAGATAAGCGATTTCCTACCCTGTGTAATTTAGCCCTAACTATGTATGAACTGGTTGTACTGTGTATGTTTCAGGAATTGTGCATATTTCTTAATGGATATACTGTATCTCCCCTATTTCTACTTGATTGTATAACTAGCCCAGTAAGAAATTATATGGATAGGAGATGATTTTATACTCGTAAATGCTTGTGTCATGTGGAGGCATAAGCCAAAGTCACGAACTGTGTGTTCGTCGACCTCGAACACAGTTTCATGTACGCAAGACAACCCTCCTAGTTGTTTAGAGTCCCTTGCAGGATGAAGTTTGTTAATCTTGGGAGAGGTAGTGAAAATTGGCACAGGCTCTCTGCAAGGCAAACCGAACCCATAACTCCTTAAGTCCTGGGAAATCTCAGGAAGGATCGCACCATTGTGTGAAAGAACCTTGCATGGAGTGCAGAGGTCGAAAAACCCTTTGGAGGTTTCAGAGCATATGAAATATCAAGAGTGACAAATAGACCGTGATCGAAATCGGATCTGAACCATTGGTTCACTTCGGGGAAATAGAGGTGAGGATTTCCCCAAATTCCTGGAGGGCGAATCGTCGATTCGCAGGGGAAAATCTGGACCGTTGCAGCCTACATCCAGACAGCCGAAGAAGAGTGCACAGGAGAATAGATCTGAATCGTCAGATCGAGCGCAGGGAACCGATAGTTGTCGGATCCTGAAAAGGCACACGAGGTTTAACCTGTTGCATGCAGAGGAGAGAGGACTCGTCAAAGTCCTGAAAGTCCCAAAGTATTTGGAACCGCCCATCGGCACAGGACACATGGCAGTTGGGTAGCATTTCGTTGACTCGCAACTTAGAGTGGTCAAAGGGTAAGACCGCACAAACTCACGATTTGGGAAATCGTGACGTGATCGTGGTCGTTGATCCATTAGTGATCTGGACCATTGGTTTAGTGTGAATAACTTTCGGTGTTTCAGCATCCAGGAAACCAGAGGGCAAGACCCCTCGTCTTTGCAAGTCGTGAAATCCCGATATACGAAACCCCAATCGCTCTGTGGATGAGCCCGTTTAGTGTGAATAAGTTTCAGCATTTCGGCATCAGGGAAACCAGAGGGCAAGACCCCTCGTCTTTGCAAGTCACAAAATCTCAGTATACAAAACCCCGATGCACTCTGTGGATGAGTCGGTTTAGTGTGAATAAGTTTCGGCATTTTAGCATCCTGGAAACGAGAGGGCAAGACCCCTCGTCTTCGCAAGCTGTGAAATCTCAGTATACGAAACCCCAACGCGTGATTAAGACTGAGTGTCTTTCAACACCCTTAAGCTCAGGAGGGATAGTGACTGTCAGATCCAGATCAACGAGAGTCGTTGATCTCATACATGAATTCCCATATCAAAATTCGGGGAATGGAATGACCAATGGTTTGGGTCACTGCATTTTGAACTCTCGGTTACCGAAATCCCGATACGGCCAGGACCATCAGATCAGGGGGAGATTCCTAGCCGTCGATCTCATCGAGGGTAAGATTTCGGGTTTCGGGGTTTGAAGAGTCGAAAGACTTGACTCTCTTGCATCGCTGAGTCACGAAATATGAAAGGCGCCTCTTAGCTTGGCCTGTGGTCATAACCAATGATCACATGGAGGTGGATAAGGGAAGAGCTAGCCTACGCTAGGCTCCCGTCGGAATTCGGGGATTCTATCCCTTGAAGAAGAGCGAAGATTTTATTTTTTCCATAGTGGGTATGTGACAGCGTACCCAAGACATGAACCCTGGTAAGCCTTCGGGGTGAA
>SNQJ01S0009617.1:130380-169009 GCA_010110895.2 Picea sitchensis | reverse complement strand
AGCACGCGGCGTACCGAACACGTGCCCGACCCTCCCCTACCACGCCTAACCTTCCCCCTCCCCTCACATGAGCTACCTTTATAACCTGGATCTCTATATCGGGCATCGGACGATCAACTGCTTTCCCCCTGCGTCATCTCGGCTCCCTCACCCGTTGAACCTCCTCTATCTCTCGTGGGTAATGATGAATCCTCCAGCTTATAATAGCATGTTGAGGCCCCTTTGTAGTCATGTTCTCCTATTTTGGTCATCCGCCAAGCCCAGTTACCCTCTCGAATTTTCACTTCTTCCTCAACCTTTCCCTCTCAGCAACCCCTTGTACAACCTTTGTGCTCCTTGCGCTTTGTTTTACCATGAGATGCAGGCCCAGAGATCCCTGTACTTGCCCAGCCTGTGCTTTGCAAGACATGCAGGATCAATTTTAAGGTCTTTAGACTGAGTGTCGGCGCATGGAGGAACATTTTGAAAGGAGACATCGGGAATCGCAGCAAGAAAATCGAGCAATTTGGGATAATATGGTTGAGGTTCAAAACCAAATGCAGCAATTGGAAATCAGAAATAATCAAGAAATAGATATTTCTCTTAGGGGAATCAACCGCAACATGAGGCAGATAGGTGAAATCACCCAATGCTTGGTCAACCCCCGGCAGCAAGATCGGTCAGCAGGCACGGATGAGTCCTGGCTTCCTTCAACTTTTCACTCGGTGAACAACAATGATCAACATGTTCCAATGGCTCCTAGTTTCTCTGATCATTTCTAGGAAGGGGATAACCAATATCAAAATCAAGGGGAAGCGAACCAAGCAAAGGAGAACTGAACACCTCCCCGGGACGATCCAGGCTCACCCCACACTTAGCTTAGGTCCTCCATGAAATGAAAATTTATGTTTTTTCTGAATACCTTTATAGACATTTTCACATGGAAAGTTTGTAGTCCTCACAGTACAATGGCCAATTCCCATACTGGCATAAAAAATCCAGTCTGTAATCATGACATTAGCAGAAGGGTAGAACCCTGCAACCTATCCCTTTTTGTAATTTTGGCAATTTTTTATAATACATAAAAACACTCGTTTCTGTTAAAAAAACCATATCATCCACATATAAGACCAAATAAATCAAATTATCCCCAATTAATTTAAAATACACAAAGTGATCCTCTTTGCTTCTTGTGAAGCCAAGACTCATCATATAAGTATCAATTTTTTTATACCACATCCTTGGTGATTTTTTTAAAACATACAGAGACTTTTTCAACTTGCATACCATCTCCTTCTTTCCCTTCTCAACATAACCTTATGTTTGTTTCATATAAATTTCTTCTTCTAGATCCCCATGTAGGAATGTTGTCTTCAGATCCATATGTTCTACTTCAAAATCAAATGCAGCAACAATAGATAACATAAATCTTATAGAGGTTAACTTGGCAACACAATAAAAAATCTCACCAAAATCAATTCCCTCAACCTGGGGATAACCCTTTGCTACTAACCGAGCTTTATATTTCTCCACTTTTCCTTCTACATTTAGCTTCTTTTTAAATACCCATTTTCTTCCAATGGGATTTCTTCCAGTCGGTAACTCCACTAGATCCCAAGCCTCATTCTTATCCAAGGCTACCATTTAATTGTCCATGGCCTTTTTCTAGAGATTTCCATCCTCTGAATCTTCTACCTACCTGACAGTTCTAGGATCATCATCAGTAATAGACAAAGAAAAATTTGAACAGAAATCAAATGGAGTATACCTTTCCAATAGTCTTCTTTATCGAACTGATCTCCTCAATACTAGAGTACGAGAATCTTCATCTTCTGATTCAAGTTCTTCTATAGAGTATGATTCATCATCCTTTAAAAAAAACTCCATTGTCTCTAGTTCTTCCTTACTTGGTAGCACTTCCTATTTAACAACATCCTTCATTTCTCTAAATACCACATCTCGGCTATACACTATCTTATTAGTTTATGGGTTCCAAAGCTTATAACCTTTGATACCATCTTTATATCCAATAAAGATACACTTTTCAGCCTTCTTATCTACCTTACTCTTATTTTTCTTTGGAATGTGAACATATGCATCACAGCCAAATACCTTGAGATGTGTGAGAGAAGGTTCCTTACCAGTCCATACCTCTTGTGGAGTCTTGTCATCCAATGCTGATGAGGGTGATCTATTGACCAGGTAACAAACAGTACCCACTGCCTCTACCCAGAATTCTTTCCCTAACCCGGCACCATTGAGCATGCACCTTGCTTTTTTCTATCAGTGTCTTGTTGATCCTTTCTGCAACTCCATTTTGATGAGGTGTATATGGAGTAGTCTTCTGCCTTGCTATACTGCACTTCTTACAGAATTCTTCAAATTCATTCCCGCAGAACTCTCTACCATTATCTGTCCTCAGCACCTTAATTATTTTCTCTGTTTGATTCTCAACGAGAGCCTTAAACTCTTTAAACATGTCAAAGACTTCATATTTCTTCCTGAGGAAATATATCCAAGTATTCCTCGAGAAGTCATCCATAATTGAGACATAGTACATGGATTTTCCCAATGATGGGACCGACAGAGGTCCAAAAACATCATTGTGAACTAGCTGTAAAATTCCTTCTGCCCTCGTTGCACCAGAGGGGAATCTTACCCGATTATGCTTCCCATATAGAGAATGTTCACAAAAATCAAAATACAGAGAGCAGTTAGACATACCTTCAACCATATATTTACTGTGTAGTAGTCGAAGACCCTTCTCTCTGATATTCCCCACTATTTGATGCCACATCATAACCTTTTCTCCAGAAACTATAGGAGTTATTTCTTCTTCAAATCCAATATCAGGAACAATGAAACTATTACACCCATCACTAATAGTGCTTCCTTGCAGCTTATACAAAGTTCCAAACCGAACTCCCTTCAACAACATCATTGCTCCTCGAACCATCATGCAAGTTTCATTTTCAAATATTGTTTTTACCCCTGCATCATCCATTTTTCTTATAGAAATCAAATTTCTGGCCAAACCTGGGATGTGCAGAACACCAGGCAGTGTTCTAATCCTTCCATCTATGAGCCTCAACTTGACTTTTCATCGTCCTATGATTGTGGTTGTCGAATCATCACCTAGAAAAACATTACCTCCATCATACCTTTCATATTCACATAACCACTCCCTGTGGGGAGTCATATGAAAGGATGTACCTAATTTAACCAACCATGCCTCATGATCTACATGTTTGCTTGAAGAAGCCAAGTACACATCCCCTCCTTCTTCCTTGGAGGTATTTTCTTCTGTAGAAAGAGATTCTTCAGATCCCTTATTTTTCTCAACTTTGGATCTACATTGCTTCTTGTAGTATCGTTCTTTTCCACATCTCCAACATACCTTTACAAACTTTCCAAGAGATTTAGATCTACCCTTAGACTTAGATCTCCCACTTGAGAAATTAAATCTATTTCTTTCATGCGAACGTCCTTTTGCAAATAATGTGTATGTGCTCTGTCCTTCCATATTATTTTTTCTCATCTCCTTCAACAACAAGGATGATACCACTTCATCAAACTTCAAGGCAGTTGTATTACTACCTATGGCCACAACCACACTATCCCACGAGTCTGGTTAAAAACACAGTAAACTGATACATTTATCTTCATCTGAAATTTTAATCTCAACAAATACTAACTGACTTACCACAGTATTGAAGGCATTCAAATGCTCTGCCACCGAGTCTCCATCTCTCATCCTTAGGTTATACAACTTATTTCTCAAAAATAGTTTATTCACTATGAACTTAGACTGATATAACTTCCCTAACGTATCCCATAAATCCTTGGTTGTAGCTTCCTCTAACACATTCAGTAATATTGAATCTAAGAGACACAATCAGATTGTGCTCTTCGCCTTCTGATCCAACCTTTTCCATTCATATGTTGAAGTTCATGTAGGTTTAGTACCTGGATCTACTGCGATCCATTGATCTTTGTCCACCAACAAATCTTCCATCTTGAGCTTCCACAGCTCAAAAGTTTGCCCATTAAACTTCTCGATCTCCATTTTCAAATTTCTCACCATTTCTTTTCACCTAAAAAATCAATACCACAGATCTCCCACTGTAACAAGGCTTATCACAGTCCCAAGCCAAACCCTTGAACACAAAGGAATCCCCCTGAAGCCAACAAATCTTTGATACCAAATGTAGATTTTAACCTTGTACAATATTTCCCGCAAACCGATTTTCAGTAAAATAATAGAAAAGATACAATGGAAAATACAAACATTACACAAAGATTTTTCCCCTGGAAACCCAAACCGGGAAAACCAGCATATTCTATATTCATTCATAGTGATACATTGTTTACAATACAATATACATATAAGAGCCAGCGTCATCCAAAACCTTAACCCAGTGACCTGGATTTATCAACAACCCTAATTCCTTAACTGTAAATAGAAAACCATCGGAAAAAAAACTATGTGCCAAAAAACCGCCCAATAATGGAAATGGAAATCGAGGAAACATGAAAAATGAGGCAAAAATGCGACATGTTTCCTGAGGAAAAAAAATTATCGGGGGCACTGCCCCCGAACCCCGGCGCAACACAGACATTGTTTAGGATCCTTGGCCTTAGTGTCTCTGTCGTGTTGGGCCTACTGTTGAGGTTTGTTGGAGTGGATGGGGGGTTGTCCACGAATTCAAAATATCCCTGCTCCTCAAAAAATACTCTTATTCTTTCTCTCCAAGAATAGAAATTGGAGGAACCATCAAGATAGTCCTTGAATCTCAACCCCACATAAGTCATTATGTTGTCCAAATACGCAGTCTGTATCATGCCTTGCCAGAAACATGAGCACACCAGCTGGGTCAAGCTCTGTGTCACTGAAAAGAGATTCATGAAGTATGTAAAGGTAAATTTTAGTCTTCAATCAAAGGCCCAACTTTGATACCAAGTTAAAATATCATAAAAAATCAAATTCAGTTGCAGATTTAATAGAAACAAAGAGTAGAACTGAACTTTTAACTTCAAAATCTGAAGATGTTGATTTTACTTAACACTCAAAAGCAACAGAAAATAAACACATGAAGACACAACATTCACACAATAATACTCAAGTGTTTTTGGTCAAATGACCCCGGAAAAACCCAACTAGGAAAACTGGTCTTCTACTTGGTAATTTCTTGTTATTCAGCAATGGAAGTCTTCAGAAATTTTACAATTGTTGGGTAAAAACCATTTATGAGGCAAAATTGTCTTCCTTCAGCAAACACACAACACCTCACCCTTTCTCTATTAGCTCATGACCCGTTGTTGGGTACATCGTACGGTCCAGATCAGGCTGGTAATCGCTAGTGATACCAAGTTAAAATATCATAAAAAATCAAATTCAGTTGCAGATTTAATAGAAACAAAGAGTAGAACTGAACTTTTAACTTCAAAATCTGAAGATGTTGATTTTACTTAACACTCAAAAGCAACAGAAAAATAAACACATGGAAGACACAACATCAATAATAATATACTCAAGTGTTTTTGGTCAAATGACCCCGAAAAAAACCCAACTAGGAAAACCGATCTTCTGCTTGGTAATTTCTGTTATTCAACAATGGAAGTCTTCAGAAATTTTACAATTGTTGGGTAAAAACCATTTATGAGGCAAAATTGTCTTCCTTCAGCAAACACACAACACCTCACCCTTTCTCTATTAGCTCATGACCCGTTGTTGGGTACATCGTACGGTCCAGATCAGGCTGGTAATCGCTAGTCGAGCATGGAGTTGTATGGATGAGTTGAATAGGGGTCATACAACCTCTTTTTATGTTGTTGAACCTTCCCCTTGTAGCTGAAACCTGCTCCTCTCTGCTGGAAGTCTACTTCACCAAGTCGAATTGTGCATAATGAGTCCCAAAAAGCCCTTTTTGTGCTTGGAAAATTGACTTGGGCCCACTAGAGTTCTCAATAGCTGAAATTAAATCTGAATGGAGAGAATAACTTAAAAAAAAATTAAAAAAAAAAAAAAAAACTATAGGAAAAATATATTTTTTCCTAAGTCATCTAAGCATAGAAAAGGTAAATTAATTTTGGCACCTCTCTGTGGGTCCCCTTCAAGATTTGGTGCACCTCCAAATCTAGCAAACCCTTCCACTTTATCTCCAATTCTAATAGGGAGGATTGTCATGTCCCATCCCAATTAAACCAATTGGGGTGGACATAGTATCCTAGGGGGATACTCGTAGGCTATAGTCCCAAAAGAAGGGGAGTTGTGGGGTTAAAGGATGTCACCAAGGAGGGAAACATCTTGATTTAAGGGTGACTTGGGAAAAAAGGAGATAAAGTGACTTAATTTAAGGGAGAAGCCACTTTAAAGGAGTCAATCCAAGAAAACAATTTTATATAAGGAGGAAGGGAGATACATTTGAGATCATCTGAAATCGGTTTGAGTATCTTATTTATGTATTTGGAAGCAGTTGCCTCAAATTTTAGAGGGTTTTTGCAAAACACTTGTTTGTTTTCAAGTTTTGGTGATGCCTTATGTTCACCCTAGCTCAACCTTGGAGAAATTTTCCATCATCTGCACCATAAATTTCATTTATCTATTGGAGGGTATGTTGAGTGTTTCTACAGCCATTATATGGACCGATATCATATTTAAGGAGGTTGAATTATCCTCTAAAACCTGTGATATTTTGGAGGGGCAGCGACTGAGTTCGGGGAGGAATCAACCCTCATATGTATGTTGATCGTGGGAATTTTTCGGAGCTCAGAGAGACCATCTAAGGTCCCTTGAGGGGGTCAAACCCCATTTCACTATAGATCTATAACAAGAGAAGAGGTCGGGTACCCTCATGAAGGTTGGGTTTTCCAATTAGCAGCATTGTGGCAGTTTGGGAGGGGGGCACAACCCCAAATATATCCTACAAGTGGTCATCCAAGGGTTTGAAAGAATCATAGGGTCTAGGGACAAGACCTTTAGATCTAGATGGCACTTCTATAGGTGTATTTGTTGATTGACAGAATTTCCAGCCAATGGAAGGGACGAGGCATCATCATCACGTTCAAAGTTGTTTACTGTAGGTTTTAATTGAGTGGCAGTTGTTGTAGCAACCCCTAGTTTAGTATGGAATTGTAATACCCATGTTTCCCTTGGTTTTTAAATATAACTATAGCTGGCCAAGAGACTATGACAGACTAGATATGTGTGAATGTTTGATTTGATCGACCTTTGTATAAAAGGTCAATGTATGTATTTCTCATTATTAATAGAAAATGGATAAATGTTGCATAACTATTGAAAGGGGGGGGTTCCAACATAGACCATGGATGTTATGAGAGAGATGGTGAGGGGAACCAGAAATGGTTGAGATGACCCCCACCAAACCAGTACCTCAATGGAATTAATGGCTCAAACCCATAACAGTTCTCTAACCCATAAATGAATTATCAGTCAAAATGGTAGCTAGAAGAGTCCTCCTCAAGAGTTAATGAGGAGACGGGGCAGAGTACCCATCTGTAAGAATTCCAGACCTGACCATGAGATGGGGATTCAGACCTAAGAAACCTTGCTGAGGAAGGCAAGAAAGAGGTAATTCATGGGCAGAGGCAATGGAATAAGCAGATATGCAAAGAGAGCAGAGTCGAAAGAGAAGTCTTGAGAAGAGAAAAAAGAGCGGCTACAACTCTCTGGTTCGAAAAAGAACTAAGAAATAATCTCGTTCTGGGTGCAAGAAGTGGTTGGCATGGTTTTCGTTACAAGTTGATAAACGAGGTTGATAAGTGACTATGGAAGTACTCGTGCAGACCTCCTTGCTTGGTATAGATAAAATCGATTTCCAAGACCCTATGGGAGGAGGAGAGTAACCTTCGTCCTTGACTGTCGCTGAGAAATAAGAAAGAGTCTCTCTTAGAGAATCATGGTCTAGCTCGGGGGTGGCCAGTGGTAAATCCTTCAGGAGTGGTTGTGCCTATGGTTGGGTGGAAATAGGCACCCCTTTCAGCAGTCGCTTCACGAACTCTGGTTTTCTAATAAGTATCTTCCTACTCTGTGTACTGAAATGGAAATGGTGATTGAATATATTTATATTTCTATGACTGAGTTATATGTTGAATGATTAAGTTATAAATATGTATTATTTCTCTGTGAACCCGTGATTTTGCATGGTTGTATTCTTGACTCAGTTGAGTCGTTAGAGAGTTGTAAGATGTAAGTATGAAATAGTGTCAGGGAAATACTTACTGGGATGCTTAAGTCTTGACGACCTCTAGTCTCTATCTTTGTGGGAATTTCAAGTTCATACCCTATAGAAGGAGGGCGCCTCATTCAAACTCTTCACCGTATGAACAAGGGCTCATGCCCATGTCCTTAACCTATTTACGGCTAGAGGAATTAGCACATAGCCCACAAGAGTTTCTAAAGGATCCATATGACCAAGGTCTGGGAATCCTACACAAGGCCCGAAATAATTTAAGCCTTTTGGCTTCGAAACTCTGGGAGTTCAGAGCTCCTAAGTGCTTCAACCATACTGTTTATAAATCGGCTAAAGGAAACTGATAGTTACGGTTACCCACAAGGTTAACCAGCACCTGCCAGTTTCCTTATCCAGGATAGCTAGACTTTCCTCACCATTAAACATTGATCCATTCAGCCATCACAAAGTAACATGAACCACCAATCAAAGAGTATTTGAGAGCCCCCCCATGGCCGTTGGATCCACGCCGAGGTAACTTCGGCAAAGTCCCACTCCATGTGAATGGGGATGATATAGTATCAAACTCTCTGCACGCCGAAGTCACGAAGTGATGAGAGACGTGGATCTGAGGAGCTCATGAAGAACCCCTCTTAATCATCTGATTATCCAAAGGAGGGACCCACATACGGTACTTCGTAAAAGTCCTACTTCGGGAGAATGGAGCGGCCATGAAGCCAAAATCCCCGAAGGTTGAAGCTGCGAAGAAACGAGAACCATAGATCTAGGGATCCTTTGGGATCTTCCTTGGCCATTGGATTTATGCCAAGGTCAGCTCAGCATTGACCACTCCGAGAGAAAGGAGGGAGTCACATCACGAATCGCCCAAACATCGAAGTTACAAAGTAACAAAGGCTATAGATCTAGGGGTTATGTGGACACACTGTGACCGTAAAATCGAAGGACTTGGAAAGCGATCAGCCCAGGGTGACGTGGTATGCAGACGTCATCCAGGGTGACGTGGACCAATGTTTAACGTGCCACGTGTCACATGGATCCAGACGTTCCACCGACCCTACGTGCCCATTAAGACATGACATGTGTCCTCTCTGCCTTGCCGCATGTCATCTCTAGCAATTACCTGTTTGGTCCATGTGGTGGGAGGAGTATTTGGGACCCACCTATATCCGTCGTCGCATTTAGTACGTCACCTCGTGTGAGAGTGGACCCTTCGGGAGTTTGGGACTTCGGGACTCTGGAGGTTTAAGATGAAATGTCGAGGGTGAGTCAAAAGGCTTGAAGGTTGGAGCCATGTGGCGATATTTCGAGATCCTTCGAGAACTCGGGACTCCAGAGGACATGCGTGCAGAAAAGAAAAGGGGTGTTCACTACCAAAGCGTCGAACATCGAATTCTCCAATAGTTGTGTGTTAGATGAGGGTTAAGTCTCACCATTTCTTTGGACGGTGTATGGACCATCCCTATGGGAGGTAGGAACCTGGAAATGTTACGAACGTGATATATTCACATGGGCACCGCATGGTCCTCAACCAACGAATGCCCGAAGGAACTCAGGAAGCCATAACTAGTAAACCAGAGGTTAGATTAGAGTTTGGTAATAGTGGTTAGAAATATATGGGTGAGTGGAAGAGGATGGATCATCTCGGAGAGATGATTCAAGATGATTTGACTAAGAAAAAATGTTATGCCCCATCCCTTTAAAGGGTACTTAGGGATCGAGCGTGTTACAAATTGGTATCAGAGCATGGTTACAACACTTGGTTTGCTTGGGCTCATGAACGAATCACTTAAAAACCTTATTTAAAGAAAATCTTATTTAAATAACTTTTAGGGGTGACACCCTATCTTACTCCTTTCCTAAAAGGCTTAGTTAAACCTCCTCTAAAGAAAGGAATGAGATTTTATATTGTTGTGTGTGTTTGGAAAATATGAATTGCGTGTTGTTCATTAACTAATAGACCATTAACTAATAGAAAATGTTTTATCAACACTTAAGCAGTCAATAGACCACAGAAAAACTACAGCATAAAGTATGGTGACGCACCATGAATTGGGGGAAAGCTCCCACAATAGAGAGGAATAATTTGATGAGAGGAGGGGGGTGGAAACCCCTCCGGATCTGGCTGAAACTATAAAAAGCCTCATGGAAGAATTATAGAGTTGTAAGGCTGACAATGAAAGGTTGATAAAAGAGTAGGAAAAACAAACTGAAATTAATGCAGTCTTGTTGCAAATCTTATCATATATACAAAGGCAGTTGCAACATGGACCAACAGCCAGTGATGTGGACAGACATCATACGGAGAAAACCCAAAGTCCACCTGAGATATGAAAGAATGGCCCTGAAAGTGGGTACACAAGGAGGAGCACCTCAAAGAAGGCCCAACATGGAGCCAAGAGACACTCATCGAAAGAATCCTCCGGTGAAGAAACTGACAACTCCAAGGAATCCTCTAGTAGAAAAACTAGTTCTCATTACCAGAGGAAAAGAAAAAAGAGGAAACATTCCAAGAGTCAAGACCCGGAAGAGTTCAAGAAATCCAAACCACCCACTTTTGATGGAGAAATTAAGAAGGGGGAAGAAGCAGAAGTTTGGTTGCTCGGCTTGAAGAAATACTTCATACTCCATGACTACTCTGAAAATTTGAAGGTTTGAATAGCCATTTTTACCCTGAATGGAAAGGCCTCCATCTGGTGGGAAGACATTAGGAATGTGAAAGGAATCCATGAGAAGGACTTGTCATGGAAACAATTTGAGAAATACTTCAAAAGGAATTATATGTCAGAAAAATATTTTGATGGGAATACCAATGATTTCTATGAACTCAAGTTGGGACAGCTCACAATAGAAGAATATATCAATAAATTCCTTGAGATGATAAGGTATGTGCCCTACATCAAGGACGAAAAGGTGAAGATGCAATGATTTATTAGTGGACTTCCTCAGTATTTCCGGGACATAATCAAATTTGATGAGCCAAAGACCTTAGAAGACACTATCCGGAAGGCAAGGTATTGCTATGAGAAATTCAAGAACAAAACAGAACCTCACAAGGACTAGAAGAAGAAAAGTAGTTCGGGATTCAAGAAAAATGGGTTTAAACCCTCAAGATTCAAGAGCTATGGGAAAGGTTCTAAGATGAACCTTCCCACTAAAAATGTATACCATCAAAATTCTCCCTCTCAGAATGGAAATAAACCCTTTGGAGCAGCCCCGAGTAAGACGGATAACACAAAGAGAGAATCCTTGAAATTATGTGGTTGTGGAGAAGAACATTTACTGAGAGACTTCCCATATATGCAACACAACAGTAGGACGGTTTACAACATCCAAGAGGCTACCAAATTCAATGATGTGGCTAGGATCATGCCATGGATTTCTGCATCTTTGGATAATAAACAAGCCAACCACCAAGATTCAATGATGGAGATGGAAGGTATGATTGTCAACCATCTAATTTCCATTTTAATTGACCCTAGTTCTAATTTGAGTTATGTTGCCCCTCAAACTATTGAGAAATGTAAATTGCAACAAATTAAACATGTTAAATCATGGTTGGTACAACTAGCCATTGGAACCAAAAGAAAAGTAACAGAGGTCATACCAGCATGCCAATTCGTTATGAGTGGATTTCCCACCCAAGTGAAACTAAACATACTTCATTTAGGTTCTTATGACCTGCTAATTGGCATGGACTGGTTGGCTACCCATAAAACCAAACTGAACTATTGCAATAAAACTTTGGAATGTGAAAATGAAGAAGGGAAAAAAGGTAACCCTACAAGGGATTCAAAAGTTGGTCTCATTGAGACAAGTATCAACACTTCAAGTGAAGAAGTATTGCAGAAAAGGATGTCCTTTGTATGCAATACAAGTGTTGAACTTTGTTAAGGACAACAAACCAAGCCTAGAGGACCATCCTATATTGAGAGAGTATAAATATGTGTTCCGAGAAGAGGTACTAGGTCTACCTCCAAGAAGAGATATTGACTTTTCAATAGAACTTGCACCAGGAGCGGTGTCAGTGTTTAGAACACCCTATAGAATGAGTACACTATAGCTAGTTGAGCTCAAACTACAACTAAAAGAAATGATGAACAAATGGTACATTCGGCCTAGTGTGTCTCCATGGGGAGCACCAGCCTTGTTTGTGAAAAAGAAGGATGACACACTTAGGCCGTGCATAGACTATAGGCAACTCAATAAGAAACCATAAAGAATAAGTATCCCTTGCCAAGGATCGATGACGTGTTTGACAAATTAAGGAGTGCTACCATTTTCTCCAAGATTGACTTGAGGTTTGGATACCATCAGGTCCGAATTAAGGATGAAGACATCCAAAAAACAACCTTTAGGACAAGATATGGTCATTATGAATTTGCGGTGGTGCCATTTGGGCTGACCAATGCACCAGCCACTTTTATGTGCTTAATGAATAATGTACTTGGTAAATTCTTAGGCAGATTTGTATTGGTTTTTATTGATGATATCATAATCTATTCTAAGAATAGGGAAGAGCATAAAGAACATCTCAAGTTAGTGATTCAAGTACTAAGAGAACATCATCTCTATTCTAAGTTTAGTAAGTGTGACTTTTTTCAAAACAAGTCCATTACTTAGACCATATTATTTTTTAAGAAGTCGCAGTTGATCCTGACATGATCAAAGCCATTATGAATTGGCTTACCCCAAAGGATGTATCTGATATCAGATCCTTTATGGGCCTAGGAGGATACTATAGGAGGTTTATAAAAAGATTTTCTAAGATTGTTTGCCCAATCACTTCCCTTCAGAAAAAGGAATTTAAATTTATTTGGACATCAGAATGTGAAGAGAGATTCCAAGAGCTGAAATATCTTCTAATCAATGCACATGTGTTGAAGATTGCAGACCCAAACAAGGACTTCTTTGTGTGTACGGATGTCTGTAAGGAAGGACTCGGAGGAGTTCTTATGCAAGAATAACATGTAATTTGTTATGAATCCAGAAAATTGAATGAGCATGAAATCAATTATGTGACCCATGATCTAGAATTGGTTGTCATAGTGCATGTTTTAAAAATGTGGAGGCATTACCTTATGGATAGAAGATTTTTGCTTATGACAGACCATTGTGGGTTGAGGTACATGTTTGATCAACCAAAACTTAATGCTAGACAAGCTAGATGGATGGCTCTCCTTAGTGAGTTGTATTTTGAAATCAAACATATCAAAGGAAAAGAAAATAGGATGGTCGATTCCCTTAGCAGAAGTATGAAAGTGATTCACTTGGCAACGGTAAGCACCTATGAAATGAACGTCAAAGAGAGATTCAAAGATGCACAAGAAACAGATGCATTTTTCAAGACTATAAAATCGTACTTTGAGCAAGAGTCCACAAGGCTGAGGTATGAAGGTTATCAAATGTTGAATGATGGCCTGCTAACTTACAAGGGTAGGTTGATTATATCGAATCATGATGACTTGAAGAGGTTCGTGATGGATGAACTACACAAAATACCATATATTGGTCATCTGTGTTATCAGAAGATTATCACGGCCACTAGGAAATTGCTCTATTGGCCAGGACTGAAGAAGGACATAGTTGATTACTTGGCTAAATGTCTAGAATGTTAGCAAGTTAAAGAAGAACGTCGGCATCCAACAAGGTTTTTGCAGCCCCTACCAATTTCAGAATGGAAATGGGAAACCATCACCATGGATTTCATCACCGGATTACCAAAATCGGCCAAGCAGAATGATGCCAACATGGTAGTGGTGGAAAAATTGAGCAAGGTTGCTCACTTTGTTCCCATCAAATCAACTTGCAAGGAAATAGATATTTCCAGTATCTTCATGAAAGAAATATCCGGTTGCACGGCATGCCTAAAGAGATCATATCTGACAGAGATACGAAATTTACTTCGAGCTTTTGGAAATCTTCAATGGATGGTTTTGAGACTAAATTGTTGTTTAGCACAGCCTATCACCCTCAAACTGATGGACAGATAGAGAGAGTAAACAAGTATTATAGGACATGTTAAGGATGCATGTAATGCATTAGCCTAAGAAGTGGGAAGACTACCTACCATTGGTAGAGTTTGCCTACAACAATGGCTATCAAGAGTTATTGAATATGAGCCCCTTTGAGGCCCTCTATGGTAGACAGTGAAAGATTTCAATCAGCTGGAATGATCCAATAGATAGAATTACAATTGGGCCAGACATGCTGAAAGAAATGGAACAAGAAGTAATTCAGATAAAGCAAAATCTTAAAATAGCTTAGGATAGACAGAAAAGCTATGTAAATAGAAAGAGGACTCCTAGAGATTTCAAAACGGGGGATCATGTGTATCTCAGAGTTAGACCTAGGAGAAGCTCTGTGAGAATGAGAACTTGTGCCAAGCAGGCACCTCGGTATTGTGGACCTTTTGAAATTTTGGATAGAGTGGGACCTGTAGCCTATAGATTAACACTTCCTCCCATAGTGAAGGCACATAACGTTTCCCATGTTTGATTATTAAAGAAATGTGTACATGATTATAATCATATTATTGATTGGTCTTTGAGTCAGGTGGAACCAGAGGGAGAATTCATGCTAGAACTTCAATGCATAATAGACAAGAAGGAGACCCCATTCAGGAGCAGAACCATTGCACATGTCAAGGTGTAGTGGAAACACTTTGGCCCACATGAGGCTACATGGGAAATGGAGGATTCCATGAGACAAGCTTATCCATTTTTGTTTACTTCTATAAATATAGATCACATCGGCAGATAGAACATCGAGGACGATGTTTCTTTAAGGGGGAGGGGATTGTAATACCCTTGTTTCCCCCAGTTTGTAAATATCACTATAACTAGCCAAGAGACTATGAAAGATTAAATATGTGTGAATGTTTAATTTGATGAACCTTTGTATAACATGTCAATGTATGTATTTTATGTTTTTAATAGAAAATGGATAAGTGTTGCATAACTGTTGAAAGGGGGGTTTTTCAAGATAGACCATGGATGGTATGAGAAAGATGATGAGGGGAACCACAAATGGTTGAGATCACCCCCCACCAAACCAGTACCTTACTAGAATTAATGGCTCAAACCCAGAACAATTCTTTGAGCCATAAATGAATTATCAGTGAGAGTGGTAGTTGGAAGATTCCTCCTCAAGAGTTAATTAGAAGATGGGGCAGAGTACCCATCTATAAGACTTCTAGACCTCACCACTAGTTGGGGATTCGGACCCATGAAACCTTGCTGAGGAAGGAAAGAAAGAGGTAATTCGTGGGCAGAGGCAACAAAAAAATAAACTCTGTGAAGAGAGCAGAGTCGAAAGAGAAATCTCGGGAAGAGAAAAAAAAAAAAAAACGGCTATAGCTCTCTAGTTCAAAAAATAACTGAGAAATAAGCTCGTTCTGGGCGCAAGAAGCGACTGACATGGTTTTTGTTACAAGTTGATAAACGAGGTTGACGAGTGACTGTGGAAGTATGCGTGCAGACCTCCTTGCTTGGTATAGAGAAAATCGGTTTCCAAGACCCTATGGGAGGAGGAGAGTAACCTTCGTCCCTAACTGTAGCTGAGCAAGAAGAAAGATTATCTCTCAGAGCATCGTGGTCTAGCTCGGGGGTGGTCAACGGTAAATCCGCCAAGAGTGGTTGTGCCTATGGTTGGGTGGAAATAGGCACCCCTTTCAACAGTCACTTCACGAACTCCGGTATTCTGATAAGTATCTTCCTACTCTGTGTACTGAAATGGAAATGTTGATTGAATATATTTATATGTCTATGACTGAGTTTTGTGTTAAATGATTAAGTTAGAAATATGTATTATCGCTCTGTGAACTCATGCTTTTGCATGGTCGTATGCTTGACTCAGTTGATCCGTTAGAGAGTCGTAGGATGTAAGTCTACAATAGTGTTAGGGAAATACTTACTAGGATGCTTAAGTCTTGTCGACCTCTAGTATCTACCTTCATAGGAATTTCAAGTTTAGACCTAGTGGAAGGAGGGTGTCTCCTTCAGACTCTTCACCGTATGAACGAGGTCTCATGCCCATGTCCTTAACCCATTTATGGCTAGAGGAATTAGCACATATCCCAAAAGAGTTTCCAAAGGATCCATATGACCAAGGTATGGAAATCCTACACGGGGCCCGAAAGAAGTTAAGCCTTCTAGCTTCGGAGCTCCGGGAGTTCAGAGCTCCGGAGTGTTTCGACCCTTATGGTTACCCACAAGGTTAACTGGCACCTGGAAATTTCCTTATCTAGGACAACTAGATTTTCCCCACCATTAAACCTCGATCCATTCATCCATCGTGGATAACACAAACCATCGATCTAAGAGTATTCGAGAGCCCCCCCCTTGGTCGTTGGATCCAYGCCAAGGTAACTTCGACAAAGTCCCACTCTCTGAATGACAAAGTCACGAAGTGATGGGAGTCATGGATCTGAGGAGCTCGTTAAGAACCCCTCTTAACCGTTCGATCCTCCAGAGGAGGGACCCACGTACGATACTTCAGCAAAGTCCTACTTCAGGAGAATGGAGTGACCATGAAGCCGAAATCCCCGAAGGTCGGAGCTACGAAGAAACAAGAATCGTAGATCTAGGGATCCTTCGAGATCTTCCTTGGTTGTTGGATTTATGCCAAGGTCATCCCGACGTTGACCACTCCAGGAGCAAGGTGGGAGTCACACCACGAATCCCCTGAACGTCGAAGTTACGAAGTAACGGAGGTCGTAGATCTAGGGGCTACATGGACACACTGTGACCGTAAGATCGAAGGACTTGGAAGGCGATCAACCCAGGGTGATGTGGTATGCAGACGTCATCCAGGGTGACGTGGACCCACATTTGACGTGCCACGTTTCACCGACCCTACGTGCCTATTAATACATGACATGTGTCACCCATTGTAGGGGCCATGTGTCCTCTCTTCATTGTCGTGTGTCATCTCTGGAAATTACCTGTTTGGTCCATGTGGCGGGAGGAGTATTCGGGACCCACATGTATTAGTCGTCACATTTAGTACGTCACCCCGCACAAGAGTGGACCCTTCGGGAGTCTCGGACTTCGAGACTCCGAAGGTTTGAGATGCAATGTCGGGGGTGAGTCGAAAGGCTTGAAGGCAAGAGCCATGTAGCGATATTTTGGGATCCTTTGGGAACTCAGGACTCTGGAGGATATGCGTGCATAAAAGAAAAGGGATGTTCAGTGCTGAAGCGTCGAACGTCGAATTCTCCTCTAGTTGTGTGTTAGATGAGGGTTAAGTCTCACCGTTGGTTTGGACGATGGAGGGACCATCCCTATGGGAGGTGGGAGGAACCTGGAAATGTTACGAACATGATAGATCCATGTGGGCACCATGTGGTCTTCAACCAACGAATGCCCGAAGGACCTCAGGAAGCCATAACTGGTAAACCAGAGGTCGGATTAGAGTCCGGTAACAGTTGTTAGAAAGCTACGAGAAAGTGGAAGAGGATGGATCATCTCAAAGAGATGATTCAAGATGATTTGAGTAAGCAAAATTTTGATGCCCCATCCCTTTAAAGGGTACTTAGGGGTCGGGTGTGTTTCAGTAATATTGTAGTTGCTTGCAACCATTAGGATCAATATAATGGAACTATTGGGAGTCATGTTATGTTGTGATTTGAGGGGCTCCTATTTATAACAAATATGTTAATTATTGTCTCTGTATTTTATTCATAATGCATGCAATGTGTGATAATTTAATTGTCTTTAATATATGCAATTTGATGGTGATCAAGTAGCAGTAATACACAAGTGTTTGACAAATTCACACAAAGAGAAAACAAAAAATTCTTGATAGAAACCCTAATATCCCATACAGCCTAAGTGGGGAACATTACAAAGGACGTATTATATGTTGATGTTTTGGTAGCTATGGCAGGAACTTTCCTCTCGAAGACCTTTCTTAAATGGAGAGAATATTCTGGAAGTCCAGGAAGACCATTAAACAACAAGAATAATTCCCAAAAGATAAGTTGGCCCACATAGAAAAGAATAAAGTAAAAATAAGATTCCCCGAGAAGAAGTCGACCCAGACAGTTGACTTGAAGACTATAAATAAGGAGTATGTCTAGCGCATTTGGACACACTCACAAAACACTCTCTCAATGAGAAAAAGGTGTGCAAGTCTAGGGAAGAAGAGGAGACGCAAAACTGGTGTTTTGGTTATTCTTGGTGACTACTTTATCTTGTGTGCTATCTCTCTAAGGAGGTGCGCTCTTTTTGTATTGTGTTGTTGTTGCAGCTGTGAGCATGAGAGGTGTGCTAACCTAGTGCTAGGGTTTATATCTTGTATGTGGCTCTTGAGAGCTAGTGAATGGTTGGACTTTGTGAACGAAATCTATCTAAAAAAGGTTGTTGGGTTTTTCCCCCATTTGGGGTTTTCCCAGGATAATCTCTTCTATTATTTGTGTCTCTTGTTTATGTTGCTACTGCTCAATACATAATATATATGTTAATATTAATGAAGTAAAAGAACATCAATAACTCTAATGCTCTAAAATCTAACATGGAATCAAAGTTGGTTACCTTCAGAACATTTTGACCACTGGATGGAAGATCGTTGCATCAGCACCTTGCAACTGCAATACTTTGTCAAGTTCGTTGAGCACTATCCCAAGGTCGTTGGAGATAATTCTTTCACAGAACAATGCACCCTACCCTAGTGCACCCCCTTAAACCCTTAGCGTGCAGTTTGTTTAAGTTTGAAAAATCGAGGTTTTTCAGTGCTAGGGTTTAAACTAATGAACAATGTCAACCAACATGAGAGTTCAATATAGATTGGATGGAGCAGATAACTTCAGATCCAGGAAGCATAGAGTTCTCTTCATTCTAGAAGAGAATGATTTATTGGATCATATCAAGCAGATACTTCCAGAAACAGAAGAACAAGATATCAAAGCAAAGTTCATGAAGAATGAAGTCAAGGCCAAAAGGATCTTGACAAACTCAATAAAGAACCATTTGATACCTAATGCATCAGAACTGAAAATAACAAAGGAAATGTTTGATGCCCTAACTAGACTTTATGAAAGTAAAAATACCAATCGAAAGCTTACTCTAAGGCATCAACTCATAAACGTGACGATGAACAAGTCAAAAGCAGTAGCCAACTATTTCATTAGGATCTCGCAAATCAAGGATTAGTTAGCAGCCATTGGGGATCTAATAGAATAAGTTGAACTCGTAACTACTACACTCAATGGATTTCCTTCCTCTTGGAATCCATTTGTTCAAGGGATTTGTGCCAAAAGCAAATTTCCCAAGTTCAACAAGCTATGGGCACACTGCACCCAAGAGGAATCCAAGTTGATATCCAAATCAAAGAAGACTAATGATGATGAAAATCAAACACTTTCTTCCCAAGTGAAGAAGAGAAAGGAAAGGGAAGAAGATAGCCCGAAGAAGTCTAAGAAACCACGCCACAGGAAGGATGAGTCAAATATTAGATGTTACACCTGCAAGAAGATGGGACATTATGCCTCACAATGCCCTCATAAACATGGAAAGGAAAAGAAGAAGAAGCACCATGCACATAGAAAAGAAGCTGAAGAACACAAGTCAAAGGATGAAGAATTTGTATTTGTTTCAGCACTCACAAGAACCATCACTCAAGCGAGTGACAGTTGGCTCATAGATAACGGTAATTCCAAGCACATGACCAGATCCAGAAACTCTCTTTCAAATCTAACAGAAAATATCTCATCCCTTCAAGTGGAGCTTGGGGATGATTCCGAGCATGTAGTGAAAGGCATTGGAGAAGCATCCCTACAACTTGACTCAGGTAACCGTCTTTTAATTAAAGATATTTTGTTTGTACAAAACTTAAGAAGAATTAACTTTCCATTTTTGCTTTAGAAGATAAAGGCTTTAGGGTAGCTTTTGTGGATGGCCAAGTTCTTATATGGCCCAAGAGTTCAAGCATTGATAAGGCTACTGTGATTGGTGTTTGAGAGGGAGGACTATATAAATTGAAGAGACACCAAGAACAAGCCCTTGTACACAACAGTGTTAGCTCAAGTGAGCTATGGCACTGAAGACTTGCCCACATAAACTATAGAGCACTACTAATATTGGACAAGATGGTTATAGGCCTACCTGACATTCAGGTAGAATGTGATGGAGTATGCAAAGGTTGCGCACTTGGCAAGAATGTCAAGGAAATTTTTACTAGCAGTGACAGCGGGTCCAAGGGTATCTTGGACATCATACACTCTTACATATTCAAACAGATGACAGTGCCATCCTTAGGCAACTTTGTATACTATGTCTTATTCATAGATGAATATTCTCGAAAGAAATGAATCTACTTCTCGAAAACAAAAGATGACGTCTTCAACAAGTTTAAGGAATTCAAGGATTTAGTTGAAAATCTCTCTGAAAGGAAGATTAAAGTCTTCAGGTCTGACAATGGAGGTGAGTACACCTCAAAGGAGTTTAAAGACTTTTGTAGAGAAGCAGAGATCAAGAGGGAGCTAACAACCCCCAACAGAATGGGGTTGTAGAAAGAATGAATGGATCCATTGTAGAAGCAACGAAAGCAATGATCCATGACCAGGACCTACCCATGCATTTATGAGAAGAAGCTTCCAGTACAGGTGTGTATGTACAAAATAGAAGTCCTTACAAGATATTGGGGAACAAGACACCTGAAGAGGTGTTCACTGGAAAGAAACCAGAAATCAATCACTTGAGGATTTTTGGTTGCCCAGTATTTATACATGTTCCAAAGGAGAAGATAACAAAACTGGAACCTTCAGGAAAGAAGGGCACATTCGTTTGATACAATGAAACTTTGAAGGCTTACAGAATATACATTCCTGGGTAGAGACAGATTGAGATCAGACATGATATAACATTTGATGAAGATAAAGCCTTCAAAAGATCAAGGGAGACTCACATGGATGAGGACCGAGAGGAGCAGGAGGCTCCAAAGGAGAATCATGGAAGACTCTACACCTTAGGAACCCATTCCAGAAGTTTAGAATGAGATGGTAGAGTCAGAGAGACATGTAGATCCACCTAAAGAAGTTGCAGTCAACAGGAAGAGACCAGCTTGGCTCGGAACACCTTGCATGGAGTTGAAGGACATGCAGCTCCCAAAGGCTCTTTTAGAGAGAACAAGAGACCACATAAGTTTTCCAGCTATGTGGCACTAATGAGCAACATCATTAATTCAAAGCCTTCCACCTTTCAATAAGCTACTGAGAAGCAGGAATCGAAGGATGCCATGATGGAGTAGTAACAATCCATCATGAAGAATAATGTGTGGGAGGTGGTTTCGAGACCAAAAGGGAAGTCAGTAGTGACTTCCAAATGGAACTACAAGATCAAGCATGTTGCAAACGACAACATAGAGAAGTACAAGGAAAGATTTGTGGCTAAAGGTTCTCCCAAAGAGAGGGAGAAGACTACGATGGGTCATTTGCTCCTGTAGCAAAGTACACTTCCATCAGATCGATTATTGCAATTGCTTCCGCAATGGGATGGAAATTACACCAGATGGATGTCAATACTACTTTCTTGAACGGTTAATAGAGGAAGAAGTGTACATAGAACATCCACAAGGTTTTGTGATCCATGGGAAAGAGTCTCATGTTTGCAGATTGAAGAAGGCCTTGTATAGATTGAAGTAGGAACCCAAGGCATGGTATGCCAGGATAGATAGCGACCTAATGAGCTTGGGATTTATCAAGAGTGATGTCGATCCCAACCTTAACTATAAGGTTGAGAATGGATGTTCGTTGATCTTGGTTATATACATGGATGACCTATTTCTGACAGGAGATGAGAAGTTCATAGTTGGGTGCAAGAGGGAGGGAGCTTCAGAGTTTGAGATGAAGGATCTAGGTCTGATGCATTACTTCTTGGGATTGGAGGTGTGGCAGAAATCAGATGAGATTTTCCTTAGCCAAGGAAAATATATTGTTGAGATTCTGCACAGATTTAGGATGATAGACTGCAAGTCCATGGCCACACCCATGAGGATAAATATGGAGTTACTAAGTGATTCATCTTCAGATTTGGTGGATCCCACGATGTACAGATAGTCGATTGGATCCTTCATGTACCTGGTTAACACCAAGTCGAACATATTATTTGCAGTGAATGCCTTGAGTTAGTACATGGTTGAACCTAGACATGTACATTGGATGGCAGCAAAACATATGTTGAGGTACCTACGTGGTATGATTGGATATGGATTAAGATATGTCTCGGGTGGAGATGTGAAGTTGCAGGGATATACAGACTCTGACTAGGTAGGGAGTGCAGTGGATCGAAAGAGTACTTCCGGATGTTGCTTCAGTCTGGGATCAGGTATGATCTCATGGTTGAGCAGGAAGCAAACACCAATGGCACTCAGTACAACAGAGGCGGAGTATATTGTAGCTAGTGTGGCAAGCTGTGAAGCAGTGTAGTTTTGAAAGTTGCTTGCAAGGATATTTGATCTAGAATTGGAGCCAACTTTGATACATTGCGACAATTAAAGTTGTGTAAGGATTTCAGAGAACCTTATCTTTCATGACAAGTCAAAGCACATAGAGATCAAATATCATTACATCCGAGACATGGTGCAAAGAGGAGCTATATAACTCTAGTGCATATCCACAGATGAGAAAATAGCAGACATTCTCACCAAGCCTCTGTCTAGAGTGAAGTATGAGTACTTCAGAGACAAGCTTGGGGTGATGCAGAATGTCCACCCTCGTTGAGAGGGAGGTGTGTTGTTTCTTCTCATGCCGATTAATCCCTCTGGCCAAGGGTTCCCTAGATCAGTCATTTGAGGTGACTAAGGGGGTAATGCACTGCCAGACCTGATGAGAGAAGAAACATCACATGCATAGTCGTGAGGACTATGAGAGTAGCTTCGTGCTACTAGATGAGACTATAACTATGATTGATGGCATTGTAGTAGTTGTGTGCTACTAGTTAATTGTTGCATAGTTATAGAGACATCAACTATGACTATGGTTGATGGCATTGTAGTAGTTGTGTGCTACTAGTTGATTGTTGCATAGTTGCAAAAACTATAACTATGGTTGATGGCATTGTAGTAGTTGTGTGCTACTAACTAATTGTTGCATATTTATAAAGGCCATGACTAGGACTAATGGCATTGTAGTAATTGTGTGCTACTACCTGATTGTTGCATAGTCATGAGGATTGCAGACTATGATTATGGTTGATGGCATGGTAGTAGTTGTCTGCTACTAGTTGACTGTTGCATAATCATAGAGATTGTTGGACTGCATGGCGATAGCTTGTGTAGCTATCGATTGATTGCATGAGAGAGACATTGTGTCTCTGGATAGTAGTTGTGTGCTACTTGGAGTGGTTGTGTACCATTGGATAGTAGCTATGTACTACTATGGATCGACACAGTCATGTTCCACTGGATGGCATTGTAGTAGTTGTGCGCTACTAGTTGATTTCCATGGAGACTACCAGTTTACATTGGGAGTAGTTGTGTGTTACTTGATTGCAGAGACTGTGACTGATGATTCGAGCTATCGATGGCATTGTAGTAGCTGTGTGCTACGAGCTAATTATAGAGTAGTCAGTGGACTACTAGATGAAGACATCGTGAAAGATACCCCCCTAGCTAAGAGGAAGTGTTGATGTTTTGGTAGCTGTGGGAGGAACTCTCCTCTAGAAAACCTTTCTTAGATGAAGAGAAGATTCTGGAAGTCCAAGAAGACCATTAAACAGCAAGAAGAATACCCTGAAGAGAAGTCGGCCCACGCATAAAAGAATAAAGTAAAAATAAGATTCTCGGAGAAGAAGTTGACCCAGACAGATGACATGACTATAAATAAGGAAGACGTCTAGCTCATTTGGACACACTCACAACACACTCTCACTGAGAAAAAGGTGTGCAAGTTTGAGGAGGAAGAGGAGACGCATAGTTGGGGTTTTGGTTATTCTTGGTGGCTACTTTGTCTTGTGCACTATCTCTCTAAGGAGGTGTGTTCTTCTTGTATTGTGTTGATGTTGCAGCTGTGAGCACTAGAGGTGAGCTAGCCTGGTGCTAGGGTTTATATCTTGTATGTGTCTCTTGAGAGCTAGTGAATTGTTGGACTTTGTGAACAGAATCTGTCTAAGAAAGGTTGTTGGGTTTTTCCCAGGATAAATCTCGTGTTTTTTTTGTCTCTTTTTATGTTGCTACTACTCAATACATGATATATATGTTAATAGTAATGAAGTAAAAGAACATTGATAACTCTAATGCTCTAAAATCTAACAATATCGACATCCTAATCACAAAATATGATGCTTCAACCAATCAATATATCAATGGAAACAAATGACCAATATTCTGAAGAATATTACTTCCAGTAAGTGGTGCTCAAAGTAGAATCTATCATGGAAGTCGAAATACATAAATTTTTCCAGAAACCCTATAAACGCACCATTCCACAAAATATTGAATTAGGGTGGGTAGACTCTTTTAAAATTCGATAATTTTGCTCAGTGCCTAAAATCTTCTATTCTCTCAAGTCCTCAACGATCACTAACTCAAGAATAAAGAATCAAGAGACAATATTACAAGCCAGAGAAAGAGATAAGTCTTCCATAAGTATGCTTTGAGGACAAAGCATTTTTAAGAGGAAAAGACATACAATAATAATTAATGGTTAATTAATGAAGGGTTAAGAGATAGACATTTTCACTTTGTGGGCAGTCAATGCTTATATGTATACTGCCACAAGGATCATTGTAATCATCTTATCTCATTATTCACAATTTTATTAAAGACTATCCTACATGGATTTATGTTATTTGTCTCTTTTACACTGGATGTTTTCTTAGCGAACAAACCATGTTTGTCACACTAATCCACACTAGGTATGTATGTCCATGTCTAACAATCCATTAATATGTGTACCTCTTCTCATTGGCATCACACTAGGTATGTATGTCCATGTCTAACAATCCATTAACATGTGTACCTCTTATCTCATTGGCATCATAAATATGTTCACTATTTTAGTTTTAAAATGTTAATAGTTTTAACAAAATTATCTCCACTCTTAGTCCCACTAGAATCAATTTTGTTGCTATATTTTGGATATTTTAGGGATGTACAAAGCTATAAGGGGAGAAGATGTTGCTCATAATTGTTTGTATATCAAAAGTTGGTAGGAACAATACTTGGAAAGTTTGCATGTATGTTGGTGATTGTCTTAGATTTACTTTTATTCAAAGTCGCATTACTCAGACTCTAGAACTACTTAACAACGTTAAAAAGAAAGAGTATGACTTGGATTTGAGAAAAACTTAACAAATAAAATACCCAGAAAATCTAAATATTATTGCCCAAAGAATCAGCTACTCAACGTTTTGCCTGTTCACGGACTCAAAATCCTTAAAAAGAGCTTCAAATCTAGCTGCAATAATCGTGTAGATGGCTTCCCCTCTCTAGAGAATCCCCCTCTTGTTGTTTTCACTTTTATTCTTTTTTACCACTAATTGGGATCAAATGCGAAGAGTCTAATCTAACTCACCAAGGACTCACAAGTCTAGTTCAGTGCACCGAGTCTTGGTGAGTTTGGCTGAGTTTGACCAAGTACTGAACCTTCAAGCTAGCTTGGCTCCTTTCGGGGCCAAGCAAGTTCACTAGGCAAGTAATCATTAAAATTGGCAAATCTTGTAATAGAGATCAACACCTATGGGACTATACTAGCATGCACCAAGAGGGATCAAAAAGAAACCAAGGTGGAAGCCTCTCTGTACTTAAAAAATCTAGGTTAAGATGAATTTATGCTCGTTTATTTTATTATTATCTATTTATTTTTACACTATAATAAATAATAGTCACATTCTTTTTTTTAATATTACAGACCTCGATTTTAGTTTACACAGATGGACATAACACATCTCATTCCCCTGCACTGTGGAATGCACCTCTCTCGGTGCAAATATTCTCTTCACTACTTTTTGAAGAGAAATATGATTTTTGACTTAGGGTTGTTAAGACACAATGTTGAAATATACTCCCCATGCTTATTAGGTACCTGCATTGCATCATGGATTGGAGGATGTCCTCTGTCTGCTTAGACTCCTCCATTTACCCACAGCTAACTGGTACCTTGTCGAATACAGAAACAGTTCTGAA
This sequence comes from Picea sitchensis, assembly GCA_010110895.2. Classification (NCBI taxonomy): domain Eukaryota; kingdom Viridiplantae; phylum Streptophyta; class Pinopsida; order Pinales; family Pinaceae; genus Picea; species Picea sitchensis. The sequence continues at coordinate 142,697 of SNQJ01S0009617.1, read as the reverse complement.
TCAAAAATAAGAAAAGATTTGAATGCTATATTGTAAGACAAATTTTGTGAGAAACATGTCACTCCACTTATTTTGCTAGAGTAGCCTTACAAACTGCCTTTATGAACTCTCTTTTCGAAGAGAAAATACATTATTATATGTTTGCCTCCTTAGTCATCATATCTTTCCCTGACATGGCCATTGCCTCTTAAACAAATCTTATTCTAGAACCCAGTGATCTTCTGTAATTTGCTGCCTTGTAACATAGGTTGTACTTATGAAGCTGATATGTTAAATGGCTTAAGTGAAACAATTATGACGAACTGCAGTCCCAAATTACTGTTCAGCAGGAGGATCGGCCCACCGCCCATGGTCCTTTATCAATTGAATTAAAGCATCACATGCTTGCTCCATTGCTATACCTCTTTTGACAACTTCCTGAAGTCATGGACAATACAAATCATCAAACTGTGAGAATACCTCGTATAAGAAAGCCTATCATCATGAACAAAACAATAGTACGACAATTTAACAGTGATTGGGCTAAGATAAGGATCTCTAAACCAAGAATTTCCATTATGAACAAAATAAGAGACGAGTGACTAATAAAAACCAGAAAAGTGTCACAATATGTTTTAGCCCAAGACTTTGAAACCATAACTCAATGAGAGATTTCATTTCAAAGTCACTAGTTGATATTGTCTACATTTATTACAAAGTCCTCTTCACAGAAAAGTATAGCAGGAGGTTTTGAGTGTAGAAGCCAAAATAATAGAAAGTACCTTTCCAACATAGAGATCAATCTTTCCTGGTGATCCACCAACATATCCAAAGTCTGCATCTGCCATCTCTCCAGGACCATTCACAATGCAGCCCATGATAGCAATCTGTAATCCAAAACCATCAGATTCCTGTCTGAAATGTCAATAACCACCCAAAAATGGATCTATGAATTTAAGGTTACTGAAGAACGTACAGAAACACCAGGAAGATGTTGCGTCTTTGCCCGTATCTCTGCGCTTATTTCTTGGAGGTCAAACAGAGTGCGGCCACAAGATGGACACGATACATACTCCTGAAAGAATGTAGTTGAGCATGTTATTGTGAGGTTCCAAAGATATATAGATCAGTCTGTATATGTACAAAATGAACAAGCTGGAGTGCTCTACCGTTTTTGTATTGCGCATCCTGCATCCTTGGAGCAATCCAAATGATGTGTTACGAAGAAAATCGAAGTCTTGGTCTGAAGCCTCCAACAATAAACCATCGCCAAGACCATCAACAAGGAGAGCACCTGCCTCACTGCCTGCACTGATGACTAGATCATCCCTTTAAGACCAAATCAATATATGAGAAGTCAGTAGTGACTAACAAAGGAGTTTCATCAGGAGCATAGAATAGAAAAGAAGAAAGATCTCCCTAAAATTGTTTCAAACTTTCCAAAACCAAACCAGCATATATGTACCTGTGAGTTCCTTTAGGAAACTGTAAGTGATGAATAACTGGGAAGTTGAGTGCATTTTCTTGCAAGTACTCAAACAATCTACAAATTCAGATCAGAAGTTTAGAGTCGCATTGAATGAAAGATTTTAATGTACTGACTGAGGTAACACAATAAATATTCCTATTCATGAGTCAAACTCTCAAGTTTCTGTGAAACAGTAACAAGTCCAAATCACTGAGCATGGAAAGAATTAACACCTTCGAGATGCATGGACACGGTTAACTTTCTCTTCTTCTCTAGGCAGATTTAAGAGAAGCATTGTAGCATCCACACTCTTTATGATGTCCAATTCCTCATATGTTTCATCTCCTCGAACAGTTACAGCCAAGCGTGTACCTGAATAATGAGAAGGATCCTCAATGCAAACAGACAATAGGAAACCATTATCAAAAATAGATGCTTAATTTTCTCCATAATAGGGACTACTAAAAATATACCTGCTGGTAGAAGCTTGTGAGCACCAGTTGAAAGTTCCTTCAAGTTTACAAGGACCATGGCATTTGGCAAAGGTTTGGTAAGTTGCTCTGATAAAGGTGTCAAAACGCCCATACTTATGTCTATAAGCCTTTTAATCGCCAGCCTCTGCACCCAAGCAAAGTTAAACATAATTCGGGATTGTTACTTATTTGATTCTCTTCAAATTCAGATACCCGCCATTTCTAGAATTACATGAGAATTCAAAGAATATCACAAGGAAGGCACAGGAAAATGACAACAAAAAATTAAAATCAAACTCCTGCTATACTAGTATATAAGAAAAAACTTGTCACGGTAATGCTATAGAAATAATCAAATTAGCAGTTATTTAAAAGAATATAAACAACTTAAAAAGTTCATATAGTGCCAACCGCTTCAGTGTCCTCCGCAGGGGGGAGCTCCCTCAACAATATTGTGTCCACTGTTGCAAGATCCTGGAAGAAATAAAGCCAGATATCACCTTTTAAAATATAAATAGTATATGCTACAATCTAAACAAACTCTATCACAGCACAAAGGGAAAATTAAGCGGGATTGCTTGAACTTGGAAACAGCTATGTAGGGCATACCTTATAGGGCATGCCAACAATAAGCTTTGCTGCCAGTGATTTGTACAAAATCTCTGGTGTCTGATCGAGAAGACAAAATCTTATTGGTATATATAACAAGTTGCTATTGTAATAAAAAGAATCAAAAGCTAAAAATATCAAACTGAATAGGCTAGAAAGAGTACATTTTAGATATTAGAATGCTGAAATAATGAAAACCTTTAGCTTGCATTTTGACTCATAAATTAATCGCAGACCACATACAACCAAATTACCTAGCACCGAGGCAAATGATTCTAGAATTTTACCTTCAACTGGTTAAGGGACACTGACATTAGAACAGAACCATCACGATGCAGAACTCCTCTGTAATCCACCTCATCACCCTGTGCATTAAAGCAGCTTGATTATAGCTAAACCTTAAGACGGGTGTCAAACATGATGTTGAAAGAAAAGATAAACAGCATGGAAACTGGGGAAACATCAAAATTAGTTAAATTTTCAGAGTTGAATCTGAAATATCTGAAATCAAGATTTCAAACAACTAGAATATACTAATGATAGGATAATTTAATCATTTTGAACGTACATACAATTTAAAAATCATTCTACTTGAGTCATTGGCAGGACAGAAACAAGAAAATAGAATATAAAACCGAATTTCTGCCCCCAAAACATTGAGTTTCAGGACTCTTCAAAACTGTCAATATTCAATATTTATTATTTAATATTTCTGCCCCAAAACATTCAGTTTTGGGACTCTTAGAAGCTGTTGATATTCAGTATATGGTTATCCATCACAAAAGGGGATGGAAAGCGTTCGGCCAAAAAATACTTACAGGAACAATATATAACATACCTCCTTCTGCACTGGAAGTTGGCCAGTCCTGCGTTGGAAAGTAAAGTAATGGCGATGCTTCTCCTCAAAACGATCCTGTTCAAAATATAGTAAACTAAAATATCAATACCCAACTAATGAAACGGGACATTCAGAACACAGAAATTTTATTTAACTGGAAATTAAGGGAAATCGTACCACTCCTTTCCCTAGCTTTGAAGCTTGCATCCCAAGATTTGCAAGTCTTCTACAGGGATTAATCTCCTCTTCTGGAGGTTCTGTAAGGGAAACTCGAATAGTATCACCCAACCCATCCTGCACAACAAATTCAATGATGGTAAACTTAAATAAATGACAAGGCCTAGGAAGATATTGTTTACTGATGATAAAACATCAGTGGTATTGCATAATGCAATTCTGATAAAAAAAAGCACCTAGAACAAACCTGCAAAAGTGTTCCAATGCCAATTGCAGACTTCATGCGTCCATCTTCACCTTCACCAGCTTCAGTAACTCCTAAATGCAATGGATAATCCCATCCTTGGACATACATCTCCGAAACAAGCAAACGGTATGCCTGAACCATGACTACAGGATTGCTCGCTTTCATTGAAAACACAAAATTATGAAAATCCAACTTCCGACAAATGCGTGCGAATTCAAATGCTGATTCGACCTGTTTTAACCAAAAAGCAATAAATTCCAACACTGTTACCATATGTAAAATAATCTGCTGTTGAACTAAAATGGTATTCATCAAAACAAGCTATCTATGGGCCCAACTCAAAGGAAATATTAAAAAATAATGGAGGAACTCACCATACCCCTGGGAGAATCACCATAGTAACTCATAATACGATCAGAAAGACTTCCATGGTTTGTGCCAATTCGCATTGCCCTTCCATACTTCTTGCATTTCTCCACCAATGGTGTGAAAACCTGTAATATTTATAACACGTTTTAGACTACAAGCCATGTTAAAAATATCTTCTACAAAGTGAAAATAAGTGAGTGAAAAAAAAAATTAGTAATGTACCACACTAAAATTGCCATTCCCTTTCATCAATATGGCCAAATAAGCAAAATAAATAAAATACAAAACAACTATTGTGTCAACTAACCTCTTCGATGTGTTCAAGCTCCTTCTGATAGTCTTCATCTGTGTATTCTAGTTTCTGAAATTGGGCGCGCCTGTCAGCTGCAAGTAAAGTTGCCAGGTCATCATATTACATAATACAAACTAAAGTGAACTGCCAATAAGTCAAATACCAACTAAATGATGTTAATCAATAAACTAAAATATTCATTTTCTCATTAATATTTATATCCATTTCACATCTGTAATATTTTTACCAAAATTTCCAGGATTAACACGGATCTTATCAAAACATTCTGCGACGCGCAACGCAATTGAAGGAGCAAAATGGATGTCTGCCACAAGAGGAATATCATAGCTGCATGCAATGGGTTGTGTCAACAAAACAAAGATGGCAATCCACTAGAAAATGCATTTGAACCTAAGGAATTAAAAAGACAAAATGAAATAACCTCATAGCTCTGTGCTTGAAAACCTACCCCTTCTGTACAAGGGTATTTTTAATGTCAAAGCAAGCATCTGCTTCTTTCTTTCCCTGAACAGTGATTCGAACAATATCTGCTCCTTTATCGGCTATTCTCATGACCTACAATGGCATCTATGCATTTTAGGTAATGTTTTGACAGAGATAAATTTCTGTGAATAAGCAATGACCAACCATTGCAGGACTGCAGTCTGAAATGTTATGCCCCAAAAACAGGAACTTCTTGGAAGGAAACCTTACCTCTTGACTTCTACAGTTAGCTTTGGTAACCATTGGCTAAACATCATCAAAATGAAAAAAGAAAATAGCAAATTCAAAGATTGGTATTCTATCTTTTAAGTCAAATACTAACAAAGACTACCTTACAGATGTTAGAACATATAAATTTCTTTTTATGCTTGTATTAAAATTAAATATATGATCCATAAAATTTATTTTACAGAAGCCTTGAAGACAACCCAAGATTTCCATATGATCTTCATTCATCAAGTATGTTTTATGGGGATGCAGGGTAGCCCAGTGTTTCTAGACATGGATTTCAGCAAAACCCTCAACTCGTTTTGTTGGAGTGCTTCAGTGGAAGGGAACAATTTTAAAGGACACTTAGATAATCATGCAGCAAGGAAGAGAACTATGGGGAAACATTTGTCTTGCATCTTTCTCCTTCATGTGGAAAAGAAGTAGGGCCACCTCCAACAAGGTCTCCACTGATTACTACTTGAAGGAAGTTTCAGCCTTCAATGTTGAGTTAGCTGCCCAATTCTAGGTGTTTAGGACAGATGATGATTCTCTCGAAATTGAGGCAAAGGTAAAAATGATAACCCTTCATGCCAATGTAGGGACAGGATGCCTCATCAAAAACTCTTCATCCCCCTAATGTAACCCTGGAACTAAGCTTGTCAAAAATTTGATATAAAATAAGAAACATCTTCAAAAAAATTGTTACAAAAGCATGATACTCATAGAGTAGGTGCGCCATTTCTAACCCTGGAACTAAGCTTGTCAAAAATTTGATATAAAATAAGAAACATCTTCAAAAAAATTGTTACAAAAGCATGATACTCATAGAGTAGGTGCGCCATTTCTTCAAGACAAATAGAGGTGAACTAACAGGATTTTATAATTTGCTAGGTGCCGCCATTAGATGCGGTATCCTCCCCAAGCATTAGCAGATGTTTGGAGGTAATTAGGAGAATCTGCTTAGACATCGGCTTAATAGATCTAATACTACACCATGGCAGGTGCAGCTTTCCCAAACTATTCCAAGAATGTGAACACCTAATAAATACAGAGTTTTGCTTGAGTCTCAACAGCTCAAACTCAAAAATAAAAATAAAAAAGTACAAGCTTATTGAAGAGTACGAACCTGTTCTACGGTACCAAGAACATCCTTTGTATCAGTAGTAGTCATAGTTTGAACCCTAATAGGATGTTCACTTCCAAGTGGGACGTTGCCAACCATCACTGTACTTGTTTTTCTGCGTACTGTCTTGTATATGGATTCACAATACTTCTGCCTCGGAACTGTATACCCAAATGAAAAAAGTGAGCATCATGAAAAACTCAAGAATAACAAAGACAAGTGCAACAAGTACAAGAAATAATGAGCAAATTCACCCTGGAAAGAGTCTAACCAAGTATTCATGCATCAATGCTTTTCACTCACCCAACAATTACTTTCTTAAGAGTGACAACAGACACAATAATTACAATTTGTCAACCACAGATAAGATCAGATAATCAGGCAAAGGGCTTTTGCATATCCTCTTTTGTTCTCCTTTGAAAGTGATTAATATTAAGAAGACTACACTTACAAGAACTACGGAAACAGGATACCAGATAGAGTATCAGAAAAAAAGGGTAAAGATTTTTCTGGCATACTGTTGTCAATGGAAGCAATTATATAAAATTAAGGGACATCTCACACTGTATGATAATCAGGGTAAAGCGCAGCATTCTGTGCAAAGTTGATTGATGTATAGGTTATTAATCGTGTTAAAATAGCTTGTCAGATATTTCAGGGACTAGAGAAAACTCCAACTGTTGGTCAAATTATAGGAGTTTAGGATTAACATATTGCTTAAGAAAATTCTGTGAAATAAAATAAGGGCCATTATTAGCATTCAGTTTAATTTTAGCCTGTCATACTGTATATTTAATAATATTTCTAAAGATTAGTTGAATGAGAAATTTAGTGGAATTAGATTAACACAGAAACAGTTCTATCAATTTGCAGATCCAGAGAAAACAGTCAAGAGATGGTAAAGTAGTTGGGCAACAACTTTATGATAGTTTGAATTACTTGCAATTAAATAGACTCAAATACTGTTAACTATAAGAAAAATACTAAACTCCTCAAATCAGTAAACAGTTAGTACAAAGCCATTAACTAATCCTTATAAACCAAACTATGAGAAATGCCCTAACTCCATGTAGAATCTGTGCAAAGTATGCTCAACATACGTAAAGACAAGAACTACAAAGAGCAGGCCTATACTCATCTCTGAAACTGTCCAGCGACGGTTCACATTCTTTTCTTACAGCAAGTTTCAAACATACACACCAAAATGGAAAAAGTGCAGTCAGACATGGTCACTCCTGAGTAACAAAAACAGGGTGCAGAATTATACAGGTTACAATGCACCCAAGCAAATGGACTTGCACAGCAATCATACACAGGCATACATGCAAGGGCAACAGACAAAGTTCAATGGATATGTTTGTTTATGTTTAGGTATGTCTGTGTATATACGTATATATAAATGAAACGCATGCATATGTTTATTTATGTTCATTATTTGCGTCCATATCTATTGATCTGTTTATTTATAGATATAACAGCCACAAATGTATATATAGCTTTCGCCATAAAGACCAACTCTTTTAAGGGATGAGATTTCACTCAGGACCAACCCGGTAAAGCACGTCAGAACCAATTCTTCAAAGGATTCACCGTTCAGTCAGGACTAACCCTTTGTTACAAGGGCTAACGAGAGCAGTACTGCGTTGGCTTAAGACCTTACCTTAAAACAGATAAGACCTTAAAAGAAGGGTTAACCAGGACCTTAAAAACCGCCGCTCAAAACCCTTCACTATGCTTTGGTAAGTTTAGGTAAGGTATAACTAGCCAACTCTTCTGACTCAAGTAAGTACAGAAATTGTGCAACTACTGCATGCCTACTTGCTTGCTATAGTAGTTAATTTACACAATTCTGCACTGTAGTGATATCCCCTGCCCCTCCCCCCGGGCACCAAAAGCTACGTGATGGCAATTTCTGCGGTATAGTGGAGTGAGCCGTATTTTACAAATTATGTTTTAAAGAGAGAAAAGTTGCACAGAATTACATATATGCATATAGATACAGACACACATACATAATTCTGTGCAAATTCACTCGATATAACACTGAATTACACACCTATCTTTGTATGTATGTATATGTATCCGAATCCATTATTTTTTGCACTAGAACTAACCAATTGAACTACTTTTTACCATACTTGTCCTCCTAACTATACAAGGATGTGCTAGAAACATACCCAAAAGTGGACTGCCCTCAGAAGCTGGCTGCATTTCTGCAATCTCTGAAGATGAGTTCCTGACCCCAGTAAACCTTATCCTGATAGACGATGACTTCGGGTTCTGAAACCTAGGCATGACAAAGCCCTTTCTAGCATGGGTTTTCTGCAAGCAGCCTGGCAAGGAATCAGTCTTCTTCAAACCAGAGAATGAAGCGGGAATCGTTCCAGCAGCCATCTTGTCAACTACCCACTTCAAATCACAGGTTCAAGTGAAAAAAAAAAACTCTGCAGACTGAATCCCTGTTGCCTTAAGCTGATATATTGATAGCTTGACAGTTGAATTGCTGCAGCAATTCTAGAAGAAAATGAAATGGAAGTTGCAGGCGTGGCTGCACTGCAAGTGATGAGATGAGACTGGATGAAATCCAGTGATTTATTGTGTAGTTAGCATGGGGCATGGTCACATAGGACAAGATGTAGGATCTATAGTGTGTATATACCACAACCGCATTACAAATTTTGGAGTCATTTATTTGTTGTATAATTTGCTTTTTAGAGAATCTTCGAGAGAGCAGGTCAGGACAAACCCAATTCCCCTGCATTTTACCATCTACAAGCTTTTCCATCCGATCCCACCATTGTGAAATGGACAAATTGAAGGCATATTCCCATAACTGTGTGCTTTCTATTTTCACGCGCACCTAAAAAAAATTGTTGAAAATTTTGGTGCGTTGAAAGTTAAATGGATAATCTGGTATATTGATTGGGATGTAGACCAAAGTAACCACATGGGAGGATTTTAGTAAACATTTTATCTTTTAAAGTAGGAAAGGTTTAGGGTTAAGTGGGTTGTTTATTTAGTTCATAAATTGTTTTTTTCTAAAAGGTTCAATTTTCATGTGTAACACATGTTTTTAAATATTAGGTTCATTCAAATTGTATTTAAAAATCTTTTAAATAGATACAAACAAAGTTACACATTTGTGTGAGAAAATGTGGTTTTTTTTTATATATAATTTGATAGATATTATAATTAATATTTGGATATTGTTTTTTTTTAATAAAAAAGGATTAAATTTGTTTTTTTTTTTTAAATGTGTAACACATGTTTTTAAATATTAGGTCCATTTAAATTGTATTTAAAAATCTTTTAAATAGATACAAACAAAGTTACAAATTTGTGAGAAATTGTGGTTTTTTTTTGTTATATAATTTGATAAATATTATTTAATATGTGGATATTGTTTTTTAAAAAATAAGAAAGGATTAAATTTGTTTTTTTGGTAAAGTATGATTTAATATTGTTTTTGGTTGATTTAGAATTTGTTTTTTTAGTATAAGGAAATATTTTAACTACCAAAGATTAAATAATAATAATAATTTAATTTTAAGGTTACAGACACCAAATTGATGTATGTATGAGATTCTCTTGTTTGTGGGACAAGAAACTCCCTGTGCATTGGTGTATGTATGAGATCCTCTTGTTTGTGGGACAAGGAACTCCCTCTGCATTGGTGTATGTATGAGATCCTCTTGTTTGTGGGAGAATGAACTCCCTCGGCTTAGGGGATTTGACTGCTAAAGTTTATTGAGGTGTACAATAGCCCCCTCTAGATTAGAACGTATGGAAGTTTGCTCCTTTACATATTAACAACATATTATTTTAATAGAGCCTGAGTGAGCCTAATGGTTAAGAACATGTGTTTCCTCCTCGAAAGTCACACATTCAAATAGAGAGGAGAGTAGAGTTTGTACATATTGACTCCTACAAGTTAGGATATTAAAGATCTTGAGATTGTATTAATAAAAACTAAGCCAATAACCCCAAATTTTATAACCTAATTTCTATTTAACAAATGATACAATCTTATTATAGTCATGTTTTAATAGACATTTTATATTTATCATCTTTTTATGGGAATTGAATATTGAAAATTCCACCATAAAATCTAAAACTTTATTAATTGATATCATTTTTATTGAAAATTCAAAAATATACATGAACATTTTTATTAAAAAAATAAAATATATCAATAAATTTTAAAACTTTATTAATTGATATCATTTATATTAAAAATTCATAAATATACATGAATATTTTTATTAAAAAAATAAAATATATCAATAAATTTAAAAATATATGTTTTAAATATTTTTTACTAAATTATATTTATAAATTAAAATTTTGCCAATTAGTTATTTAAAAAGTTTTTTAAATCTTATTTTTTTTAAATAAGATATAAAATATATATATAATTATAAATAAGATATATAAAATATATTAATTGAATTTAGTTTACATGGTTGCATAATATAATGTTATGTTTTTTATTCAGATTTTTATTTTTATTAATAACATATTAAACTTGAAATCTTGAAAAAAAAATTAGGTTACGCGCTCCTGCACTCCTGGACCTCCTGCAGGTCGCCGGTCTTGTGGCCCTCCCGCCTTCCTCCTCCCTTCACCAACGTTGCAGCAAGCTCCATAGGCTCCAATGGAGGCTCCCTCGCCCTCTGCTCAGAACAACGGTGCCCCTCCTGGTGTTGCTGCGGCGGCGGCCCCTTCAGTCTTGGCTCCCCTTCACAGTTGCACTCCCCCTGGAGCTTCGTCCGCGTCGTTCTCAGGTCTCCCTCCGGTTCTGGGCCCCTCCTTCAAAGAGTTAGCTTCACGACAACCCTTCGGTCTGCATGCAACGGCCCATGAGGGTGCATCTCGTCAGGGTCGATCGTCTGGGCTACATGCAGCAGTTCCTGAAGCTCCGGCAGTCTCAATACAAATGCCTCAGGAAGCCCTAACTCATGCTCAACATTATGGCAATCACGCTTTGGTCTGCAGGTTTAATGGATTCTGGCCCAATCTTCCGGATCTTCTCTCCTGGATCTCTTCCAACTGGTACCCACTCTTAGATGGAGAAGTCACTACCTGCCCCTGTGCAAAGGGGTTCTTTGTGGTAGTTTTCAAATCTACTAGCGATAGAGACAAGGTGTTTAACTCCAGACTGTGGTTTTGGGGCAGAGCAGGTCTGTCCATGCAACTATGGACCCCTGCTTTTGACCCTTCCACGGACTGTATCTCTTCAGCTCCTGTCTGGGTGAGACTTCCATATTTGCCCCTGCACTTCTGGGGGATGCGTCTCTTCAATCCATTGGCAATGGCCTCGGCAAGTTCCTTTGCAGAAGCCCAGATTCTAGGCCAGCCTTCTCCACCTTTGCGCGAATCTGTGTAGAAATGGACTTCACCAAAGGTTTCCCAGCTGAAATAATTCTTCAAGGCAAGGACTACTCAAGGAACCAAAAACTCAATTATGAGAATCTCAGTTTCAGGTGTAGGAACTGCTTTGTAACGGGGCATATAGCCCGAAACTGTGACAAACTACCCGGGAAAAAAAGGGCGCCCAAGAGCCAAAGACCCACCTGGTGGACAGGAGCTCAATCGGAGTTGCACGTTGAAAGCAAGGCCCATGGAAAGGCAAAAGAAGCAGAAGCCAAAGCCGAAATCAAAGACCCCGATAAAGGGGAAGCTCAGGCAGAAGCCAGTCACAAGTCGTCAATCCAGTCAGACCCCCGGAACTCAAGCTAGGCTGATCTAGCTGACGAGGAAGATCCTCTAGGCCCGACAGAAAATCACTCTCAGGACCAAAGCATGGAATGGTGGACAGTGTCGAAAAAGAAAAAAAACTTCCAAGCTAGAAATGATGTAATAACGCGAAGCCGCTCTGGATCGCTAAAATAGTTTTGGCTCCCAAACTTTGTCCTATGTTAAGATCTTCAGGCATTTGGTTTCATGTTTACAAGAAACTAGTTTTCGATGTATCGAACCCAGTGGCATGCCCACTGTTTTTAATATAAAAATCTCCTAACCGTTTCTG
>SNQJ01S0009617.1:113058-130010 GCA_010110895.2 Picea sitchensis | reverse complement strand
TATTAAAAAAAAACTAAATTAAAAAAAAAAAAAAAAATTAACAATTTTGAATTTTATTTATTTGAAAAAAAACATATTATATTATATGTTGTTTTAATTTTTATTTCTTTTTAAAATAAAGTATTTAAAAAAAAAAATTAGAGAATAATACTTGTTTTATTACCTATCTTGTCTTAGTAGGTAAGAGGTTAAATTGCAATCTGATTTCATGTATAGGATTAAGATTAAATGTTACTAGAAAGCACATGATTTCAAGGAAAATTGGTTTTCTTGTGAATACTAACTAGGTTGAAACCTCCTTTTGGTCCTAAAGTAAGACCTAAAATTGCTTATAATCAGCTAAGAACTCATCTTCCTCAAACATAAGGAAACGGGTTAATGGCCTAAGACCCATACGCATCTAGAAGTAAAAGTATCCCCCCTTACATACCACCAATAGGTCATTTCAGGTGGTCTGATTTTCCTTTAATAATGGTGATGTTAAAACAAAAGAATTGGTTTTCTTTGAATAATGGTGATGTTAAAACAAAAGAATTTTTCAAAAATTAATTTAGAAAATTGTACTTATTCCATTAGTACCCTCATAGGCAATAAGTTAAATTGCAACCAAGAGAAGTAGATGGTCTCATGTATGGGACTAAAGCTAAATGCTACTAGAAAGCACATGACCACAAGGAAAAATGATTTTCTTGCAGAGATTATCTAGGCTAAAATCGCCTTTTGGTCCTAAAGTAAGACATAAAACTGTCTTTGATTGGCTAAGAGCTCATCTTCTTTAAACATAAGGAAACATGTTAATGGCCTAAGACCCAAAGGCATCTAGTAGAAGTGAATCAAACCACCAATAGGTCATTTCAAGTGGCATGGTTTTCCTTGAATAACGATGATGAGTCATTTCAAGTGGCATGGTTTTCCTGGAATAACAGTGATGAGTCATTTCAAGTGGCATGGTTTTCCTGGAATAACAGTGATGAGTCAGTATTTGCGAATAGCATCAAATAGCAGTAAGTGATCGTTATCCTCACTCTTGGTTGACAACTCAATTACGATAAGTTTTGCCACCTTATTTTTTTAAATTTATTCCATTAATAATAATATTTTTTTACTAAAATACAAAAACTTGATATAAAATAACATATTATGTATCATATGGATATATTAATTTTAAGCAATACTTATTATAAGTTTTGCCACTTAATTTTTTTCTAAAGTTATTCTATTAATAACAATATTTTTTTACTACAATTAAAAAATAATATAAAATAGAAAAAACCATCTTATCTATCATATGGATATATTAATTGTAAGTAATACTTGTCACACTAAGTTAGGTGGCAAAAGTTGGCTAGCCCTAAGGCATAGGGGTGGGGTTTAAAACATATTCACTTCTTTTGTCAGTAATTGGCAATGAAGTATTTATGGACTGTACTCACAAGAATAGTTTCTGGAGTAGGATCTTAGTTCAACATTATATAGACCTCGATCCATTAGTTGAATGGATTAGGAAAGGGCATAAATCGATCCAAAATGTGTCTAATCAATGGAAGGCTCTATCACTGGATTTTCCTATAATAGGCACTTATATGACTTGGCATGTAGGTGATGGGACACAAGTGAGGATCGAGGTTGATGCTATAACGCATTGTAATAGCAATATATTCCTTTCAGGAGCACTTGTACATCATTTTCGAGAGACTGGGAGAACGACCCTTAATTTAGTAAATAAGCATATGGAAACAAGGTTGGTTGAGTTTTGTTGATCTAGGACTGGATGGTGATCTAGCGAGGCACTGGGATCTTTTTGTATCAAAATTACATAGGGTTCACATCAGACTTTGTGGGAGTTCAAATGAACTTATTTGAGGGTTCAATAAGCAAGGAGGTTCCTTTATTGCAAAGTTAGGGTATCATGCGCTTTTTTCAATTGGTGATGTGACAGTCCATCGGTCGTGGAAAGCTCTGCGGAAGTTGAAGACACCTACCAAATCCAAACTACTCTTGTGGTTAGCTTTGTTAAACTTGGTACCATTTACAAAAGAGAGGTAAGGTGGCACCTAGCAAGTGCTCCTTGTGCAAACTACATGAGGAAACAAACTCCCATCTATTTCTGTGTTGTGCTTATTCCTTTCAAGTTTGGTGAGAGGTTGAAGGGTTTCTTGGTTTTGACTCTCTGTGGCATGGATCAACTATTGAAGCTTACTTCTGGTCTTGGTTCTCAGGGAAGGAACTGTAAAGTATTCAAGCAGTGCCATATTTGGTTTATGTGGGAATTTGGCTCGCAAGGAATGGCTCTTTGTTCGAGTATAAACAACTCCCTACTTTCCAAGTCTCTGCTCAAGTGATGAGATTACTTCCCTATTATAAGGAGGTTCCCAAACAAATTTCTCCTAGGGGTCTAAGTGACCCAGGTGGATATTGGTAGCCACCCACTTGTTCCAAATTCCAACTGGCTCATGTTGACAGTTTTCAGTTCAGCATGTTTCTCTGTAATGGAGACATTTCTTTGTAATTGTGGGTTTTGCATTATGGGGTTGTCTTAAATACACTGCATCTAGGTGGATATTAATGTTCACCCACCTATTCCAACTGGTTTATTTTGGAAGTTTTCATGTTAACATATCTTTTTGTACTTTTAGGGCTGTTTTGGGGCTCTAAACAGTGTTTTCTTGACTTGTCACAATCAAACTGTAGACAAAAGTCAGAGTTTGACAACATAATGGATAGTTCTCGAAAAGACCTTTCCAACGAGCTATCATGCGCCTAAAACGAATATCATATACAAAAGTTACGACCCCCGGAAGTTAATGTACTAACTTACCCCAACGAGACCCACATGACTTTTGACGCTTCATCTCTTAGGGTTAGGTTTTTGGATGTCTAGGGTTTTGGTATTCATGTTTATCATAAAAAAGCCTTCATAGCCTCATTGTAATCATCTTCTTGTGAATGAGCATAGTCGTCACATCTCTTCTCAGAGATAAAGCTACCACCATTCTAACGAGTATTGCATTCTGTATTTTTACAATCTTTGTATATTTCTTTCATTAATAGAATTCATATATTGTTGTATTTCTCTGTTTCTGGCAATTTTTATGTGTATTTCATTGTAATATCTCTGCTTTCATTTCGTTCCGAAAATAATCCGGATCAAATAGAAATCATATATTGTTGTATTTCTTTGTTTCTAGAAATTTTTATGTGCATTTCATTGTAATATCTCTACTTTCATTTTGTTCCGAAAATAAACCGGATCACTAAGAGAACTACAAGTGGATAAATCTATTCCTTGGGGACATTTTGATGGAGCTTGTCAAGGACAAAACATGCATGTTGGTCTTGGGTTTTCCTTCTTCCTTTTTTATTCACATTACTTTTATTTCAAAGCAAATCTAGGCAATGGGACCAATAACATTGGAGAACTTATGGCTCTTTTTTATATGCTGAAATTTACCTTGGGCAGAGGTATGAGATCCTTCCAAGTATTATTTGGTGACTCCCTTTTGGTCATAAATTGGATGTGTGAGCAAGCTCAGATTCAAAACATTGGAATACTTGTTGTAGTTGAACAACTAAAGGAGATTGCTAGAGCTTTCTAGGATATCAGGTTCACTCATATATACAGAGAACAAAATCATGTTGTTGATAAACTTTCCAAAGAATGTCTAGAGTTAATGGAGAATCATTTTGTCCTTTATGAATTTGATAATGGTCATTATGATGTTATTAGTTCGTCTTATCTTGATGTATTTTGAAGTTTTCATTTGTGATCAAGTCTATAATAAGTTAGTCGAGGACCTATTGGTGACAGTTATATGTCTTTTTGTCCAGTTTTTGTTTAGTTCTTTTTTTTGTAGTACTTAATTCCCTTTTGTAGGACCTTTTTGGGCATGGAGCACCTTATAATTGTATTTTATATTATACTTGAATAAAAAAATATGTTTTTTTCCTTGGAAAAAAAATAAGCTTATAGTAAGCAAAACCATTGACCTTTGATGAAGACATATCATTCTTATAAAGTAATAAGATCATTCTTCATTTTACTTAAATCCATGTGAAATCTATTCATCAATTTACTTTTCTACTTAAATCCATGTGAAATCTATTCATCAATTTACTTTTGATATAAAGATATTGCTTTGATCTATCYACCATATTAAAATGTTTCCTTCAAATACATAGCAATACCTARAATTTTATATAAAAAACAAACTRTAMAAATAAAAATATAAAAATACTAAAATGCAAAGACATTAAATATTGCAGTAAGAATAAATCTCAWTCTTAATGCTTTAACAGATCTGAAAATGAAACTTCCACACACACAGAATGACTGTGTTTCSTTGCTACATATTAATTTATGTATTTTTTGGTATATATATTAATTTATGTATTTTTTGGTATATATATTAATGKGTAGCAATRAAAAGCAGTCAATTTCAAGCAGATGGAATGCTTGTATTGTTGGGATGTGTWGCAATGAAAAGCAGTCAATTTCAAGCAGATGGGATGCTTGTATTGTTGGGACGGTTGAGTTTTACATATAAAACTCAACCATCCCATCTGCTTGAAATTGACTGCTTTTCATTGCTACACATTAATATATATACCAAAAAATACATAAAGAAAATATAAAACTCAACCATCCCAACAATACAAGCATTTTATCTGCTTTGAAATTAGAAATTAAATTTATCGACTAACAAGAAAACTTCCATTTGAAATTGACTGCTTTTCATTGCTACATATTAATATATATATCAAAAAATACATAAACAAAATATAAAACTCCACCATCCCAACAATACAAGCATTTGATCTGCTTTGAAATTAAATTTATTGACAAACAAGAAAATTTCCATTTGAACATTCTCACATGAAAGAATCAAGTATCATAACAGATTGTATACCATTGATGGAATAAGTCGTGTGTTTGGACAACGAGGATGCTAAGATTTTATGTTAAACCTTATCTATTCAAAATACCAAAGAACACTAGTTAAGGCGAAGACTATCCATGATAAGAAGTAATGAATTAAACCAACCATGCATATGATATGAAAGAACCAACTCTCACTCTCATGTGGGCTAGATTGGTAGGTGAAGTGGTACAAAGTTTCGTAAGATTGTAAGAAGTATTGAATTAAACCAACCATGCATATAATATTAAATAACCAACTCTCATGTGGGCGACATTGGAAAGAGTAGTAGTGCAAAGGTTCACGAGGGCAGGTGGGGCTGAAGGATGAAGTTGTGCAAAGTCTCTTGCAACATGACACTTTCACCTCCTCCCCAACCAAATTGTTATTAAGTCTTCTCGGGCAAAATGTTTCAAAGTGAAATTAAAGCTAGATTGCTTGTTAACTATGAAAATAAGGCATTGTTTCCATATACTTGGAAAAAGATCCACAACGATGCATACTAAGGAAAGTGGGATTCAGATTTTTTATTTGATGGTTTACATATAATACTAGCTTTTCATTTCGATATAAAATGAAGCACAAAACATATTACCAAAAACGCAAAATTAAAATCTATGGAAATTTGAAAATAAAATGCCCCAGCTACCTAGATCTTAAATACATACCAATCAACCAGTTTCAGTCCTTCACTAGCGAACAGTATATCCTAGCACAAATCCATTTAAACCCAGGTTTGAGATGCACTTCATAGTTACATAGTACATACATAGTTTGAGGTTGTATATCTTGACTGTCAATTTAGTCTAGCTCGAACAATTGAGAGAAGCAGAGTTACCCTCTACCACCCAGGATCAATTCTCACAAGTGATATGTTGAGTTCTTAATGAGTATATTGTTGTATCAACCTTGAGCCCTGAAGAATCCAGGTTGTACCATCCTTAGAAAGAGGGGAAGTGCCCAATAGATTTTCTCAAAATATATATTTCATAGAGAATATACACACATCATCAAGCTTCACTATCTCCACGTGTATATCAAACCCAAGTTTACTTGAATCTGTGTTAGTGTCCATATTCCATTCACCCAATGTATCATTGCACACAAAGGGTTGATGGATCCCCTCCCTTTTGCACACAAAGGGTTGATGGATCCCCTCCCTTTTCCACCCAAACAAATTGTTTATGGATCCCCTCCCTTTTCCACCCAAACAAATTGTTGATGGATCTCCTCCCTAATCCCACCTAGGCTGTAAAGCACCTCCCTTTTCCACCCAAACAAATTGTTGATGGATCTCCTCCCTAATCCCACCTAGGCTGTAAAGCACCTCGCTTCTCTTAGTGAAATCATAAAGTCCGTAATTAACATGCTCAAACGGCAAGCCATAGCATTAAATAACCACTGCATGCAACAATTCAGGCAATGATAAAAAATCACCTGCCAGTTTGAATAAAATATATAGAATGAATGTGAAATCATAAAGTCCGTAATTAACATGCTCAAACGGCAAGCCATAGCATTAAATAACCACTGCATGCAACAATTCAGGCAATGATAAAAAATCACCTGCCAGTTTGAATAAAATATTTAGAATGAATGTACAAATGAATACCACGATCAGAACATAACACATTGAATGGCATCCCAATTATCACTAAGTAACAATTCTCATTTTTGTATCAACATATTTGCTCATTTCGTTATGCACAGATTATTGTTGTTTCCATATCTGTTCGAATCCCCTGATCCTTCAAAATGGTAATTCTCTCCGCAAGAATTTCCACTATACATAGGCAGCTAATCATGATCTGCTAGACTTGCTTAAAGCATCTTATTAGACCCCACAATTAGCAAGCATTGCTAACCTTGTTCCTGTACTATGTTTCAAAAATGTGTTTTAGTTAAGCCGCACATGCTTGCGATCATCAATATTTCATCATCTCTCTTTTAAATTTTAATCTTACTCTAGAAAAAATGATCCACCAAACCAATGTGGCAGATTGTAGCTCATTTGAGCTTCAAAGAACATATAGAGATCCCCTTCGGTTGGAGAAGAAAATCAAATTGAAAATGAATATTCAATGGATCACGGACCACTGTTGATGAGACCAAAATTCATGACCAAAAAGTTTGATTTTATAGAAACCACTTATTCTGCATTCCATTTCCAAACTTCTTTGTATGGACATGGAAAATCGATATTGTTTGACTCATTATAGTCCTCACTACAAATTTTGCATTTTCTAGCATTCAACCATGATCCATCAGAAGGATCACATCTCTTGAAGACAGCTATCTGAGAGGCAAACCCAGGTTCTTCACCAGACCCTCCAACACCACTAAATTCTACGTTGTAGCCATATTGTGAAGCCAGATTTAGGGCCCAGTCACTGAATTGTTTTCGTGTCCATTCAAACTTGTGATCATCATTCCGGAACTTGCAAGACAGGCCAGATTTACCTTCTGCGTCTTCAGTAAGCTCTACTCCTGCAGAATCAATTTTACTGTCCGAAACGGTTCTCTGAAGAATGGGATTGTACTCCACATTTGGTGTCGAGACCATCAACATGCGCGGACACAATGTACCCAATGCACATTCGCCGAATTTGTATGCCTGGTCTTCCTCCATATGTTCAATCACCTGCAGCTAAATGCTTACAAGTGTGACCCATCACTAAAAAAGAAATCTTCAAAGCAGAAAAACAGTAACTATGAAAAAGATAGTTTGTCGCAAGCATGGACCTCTATGCATGTTGCAACATCAAAACCATGAACCCGCCGATCAAATTCAGTGATGGACCCTTCATATATAAAGGCATTTTCGAAGTTGTTCGTTGCTAATCGAGACTTATGATCCACATCAAGTTTTGAATGAAGGACCTAAAAGAACACCAAAAGCTGATTCATCAGTTCAAACTTCGCACTATCTTGCTAAAGGATTACAACCATGTTAAAAATTGAAAGCTTTGTGACAATTTTTCCAGAAATAATTAACACGCAATAAAATAGGAGACTCTCATACCAACTCTTGGCAAGCTCTTTTGTGATGAGCTGCCCTATCCCTCAGCACTATTCAAGGAGAGTGATAAGGAGAGACTAATATAAAATAATTAGTCATGAAGAAGGTACAATGCAGATTCCATTTTTTATTTTCATTTCTTTATGCATTATTCCCTCAAATGATATTTTCACATCAATGTCAGTAAATGCAATTAATTCCAATCATATTAAAAAAAAAACCTTCACCACGAGATGGATGTCACATATTTTTTTTGTTAATCATAGAAGCCTAGAGGTTTTGATTTCAAATTTCCACTTCTCCAAAGACATTGTTGGCAATGGCCCCAAGTTATGTATTGACTGAAAAACTCTCCTCTAAATAACAGTCTTGAAATGAAGTATATTTCATGACTCTCTTAACAGAAATTTTCCAACGGACCAGTTCAGCAAAATATTCCCAATTATGTATTCAGCCCACTCACAATTCCAGCAGTGAATTCACAAATCTTTATATGTCAATTCAATTTCTTCAACTACACAACAATTTATTTTCTACAAAGTTTAATACCAAAATTAAAAGGATTTTACTTTGCTTGGAAAAACTAATATACAAATTCCAGATTCAAGTCAATAATGTAAACCATTCATCCTTCAGTGCATTGAACCAGCAAATAAAGACCAGAGAGCAAGTCCTCGAATACTTTGCATCACATCTCTCAATTACATTACTACCACAGTCCTGGAATCAAAACCCTGAAAATATAGGCCTACAAGACACCATTTTGACTTTTCTATTTTGAAAAACTTGCATACATAATGATAAAACTTCATGTTAATTGACCCAGGTGTGCCTATGTATGTAGAGATATACACTTTGATCATAATCCTTAATTTGAGTGTGTGTTCTAGACCATAGTTAACAGAACCGGAACTCGAACCGAACCAGTTGACCCCAAAATCAACCACACTGGAACAAGGGAAAAAACAGAAAAAAATGGTCAAGCAAAAAATACATAATATTCAAATTTTGATTATATATATATATATATATTCATGTGTCCTGTTACCCACTCACATCTAGAGGTAACTAGAGGAAAATTTATATATATATATATATATATATATATATATATCCATGTGTCCTGTTACCCACTCACATCTAGAGGCAACTAGAGGAGAATGTTTTCTCCATGATCCACATTTCAGACAGCAGATCCGATAATGTCATTCTGGACTCTTCACAGACCGCTGCCCATAGATGCCTCCCATCCATGCTCAGCTTAGCTCACTCATATGACATGGTGCATTTATACACTCAGGTACATCGTTATGACACTTCATATCAAGTGATAATGTTAATACTTGAGGCATGAAAATGGTGATCATGAGTTGATTTGGATAATGAATCATGATGCTTTGGAGTTATGCTTTTTGCACTGTCTCACCATGGTGGTCATTATCATTTTCTAGTCAAGTGTTGTCATGCTTGGGCAAAGTTGTATTACTGGGGGGGCTTAATGGGGGTAACGTGTCCATATCCCTTACCATAAATGACATATTCTATCTGTCACCTGTCTCTTGTCCTTTCTTTTGGGCTGGGTGTTACATGTACCCCAAAAAGGTCTGTGCCTCATAATCCCATAAGAAGGGGCTGGAAAGCCCAATGTTGTTGCAGCTTTATAAAAAACACATAGAAAGAGCAAAAGCCCCAATTCAAAATGTGGGGAAAAGAAACAAATAAGAAGAGCAAAGTATTAAAAAATCAAGAAAAAGAAGCATGAGCTTTACCCCCTTGTTAAGAGGCCATCACCCAAGTCCTATACAATGAATGTATATCTTATGAAAGGACTTAACAAATTAAATGTTAAAAGCCATAAGAGGTTAAAGCTATTACGAAAAAGGAAAGCAGGGGTTTGGAAAGACACAGTGCTTTGGAAAGGGTATATCATTGCCTAAGTGCTCCCTATACAAAGGTACTCATGAGGATGAATATTATAGATGGTTTTGTTTAATTATGAATTTTTTGATTGATGTTGTGCTCAAGTGCTGGTTCTTCATCCTCTAAGATCATTTTGAACAAACCCTTCTTGTTAAAATCCTTGGATGGTTTACTAGTGGAGGAACCTTTCCTTGTATCATTCCCCAACATTTTAGGAGGATTGCCTAGGGTTAGTAGTGGACAACCTCTAAGCCTCACCCTAAAATTATCCGCTTCATTATCTCAAACAAGGACCTCGTTTTGACCCCATATGCCCAAAATAGTAGGCACTAGTCTTTTTCTCCATAATAATCAATCATTATTTTTGAAATTTACTATTTTAGGGTTACGGTTAGGGTTTACTTGCTGCAAAATTACTTTTCAGCCATAGAAACCAAGACGTCTAGGGTGTTTAGGCATACTATTGACCTAAAGTTTACTGCTGAAACCTTAATTTAATTTTCTAAAGTGTTATTACAGCCATCTAAGGCAAAACGTCTAGGGTTTCAGGGCTGATTTTCACTACTGATTTTTCTGATTTTATTGGTAAATAAAACCCGAATTTAACCTAGCATTTAGCCCTATAATTTAYTGGATCATTTTATGATCAAAAGGCTATTCTTTTACTGCTGAAAATTGATATCTATTTAAAGAGAGTAAGGCRGGTGGAGGATGTCTTMTCAGCCCAGCAAAACCTATTGACGGGGGCAACACTCCASTTAATTGCATCCAGCTTACAGCTTTCAGCGAAAGAAAGTATTCCCGCACTGCGTATCACTCCGCTTGGGAACATTCATGATTTCACCTGCTGTCATAAATTTACTGCTGCTGAAAATTTTCTGAATTACTGCTGTCATACATTAAATACTGCTGAAAATTACGTGTTTTACTGCTGAAAACAATCTCTATACTATTGAGACCATTTATTTTACTGCTGTAATAATTTTCTTACTGTTGTTATCACTTTATTTACTGTTGACATGCATTAAGCTTATCACATATGACATGCATTTCTTTCGCTAACTAAACAAATGAGGGTTATGGAATGATATGTTATAATCTAATTGCTTTGGTTACAATTCTGGAAGGTTGCATTCAGCATACATGGAATGATTCCATGGTACACGTCTCTTACAATTTTCGATATATTTCGATATATATATATATATATATATATATATAGCAGAACTGTTTATATTCAGAACAAAGGCTCCATTAATGAAATGACCAGCCCAATAACTATGTATTATATATATATATCAGAACTGTTTATATTCAGAACGAAGGCTCCATTAATGAAATGACCAGCCCATTAACTAAGTATCATCATTTGCAATCTTGTCAAGGTTTGGGTTTAATTTTCTGAGTGCTTTGCAGGGTTTGGATACTTTGAATACATAAATCTGCAGATTATTTCATAACAATTTTTACGGGTCCAAACTTTATTTTTTTTGGTGCTTTATCACACAGTCTACAAGTCTCTTTGCCGCTGTCCTGTCACAGTTTATACTGCAGTTTGATAATGTATTCATCTCATGCTACAGCAGCCCACAAGGTACCCTGCTGTTCGTTCACAGTTTGCATGTTAGCTTCTAAAAAGCATGCTATAGCACTCTAGTTTTTCTTATGAATTGGTGGCTAACTATCTATCTGGACAGCATTAAATTTGAACCACATATGACAGCACTAAACTAATGCATGATAAGTGAAGTTCTGGTGAATGTGTGGTGAATTGACATAAACAATCCAAGTGTTGAATGGTTGGCATATTTCATCTTTCATGGGCTATAAAGACAATATTAACTCTGTGGTGTATGGATAATGCAAATCATTTCCTTTCTCTGCTCACTGTGGTGTATGGATAATCAGCAAAGTGCTCACTGTGGTGTATGGATAATGCAAATCATTTCCTTTCTCTGCTGTCATAACATTTTCACACAGCAATTGGTCAGGAATGTTAACACCTTTCACACATTTTGGCACTGCCAAGCTGTTGACATAATATGGTGCCTTGTTGCATGATTTTGCTTTGGGATGTCTAATAAGTGTTAAAAATTGCATATCTTTCTGCTTTGGCATACCATCATTTGAACATATCTAGCATCTTTGGTACAATTCCTATGGTTGATGGGCATCTAATTTGAACCGCAGTTTTGTGAAT
Organism: Picea sitchensis; assembly: GCA_010110895.2. Classification (NCBI taxonomy): domain Eukaryota; kingdom Viridiplantae; phylum Streptophyta; class Pinopsida; order Pinales; family Pinaceae; genus Picea; species Picea sitchensis. Next base: position 117,955 of record SNQJ01S0009617.1, on the reverse strand, counting down.
ATTTGTAAATGGATAACTTTTAAATACTCCTTTTCTGACATAAGGAATTCACACATATATGCTCACATCATGGCTCGTTGATATTTCTGTGGTGGACTCATAATTTAACTCATGCTTATGGTTAATTTTGTGCACATAATGGGCTAATGATGATTTCTAGTTGCAAAGTCAAATTCTGAGTTCATTGAGAACATATAGGTGTGATGAATCAGCACTAAAAAGTCTTCGGTTAAAGTTTTGTCAACTCTGGGGTATTCACATTTACACTCAGATTTCACCTTTCACAAAGACTAATAATCCATTGAATTTTGTGGGCTTGAACCTTTACAGCTAGCTCTCACTTCTACTTCAATGTGTTCAAGCTTGGGCATCCTGGACTAGCAGTGTTGAGGTCCTTGTGGGCTTGGTTTAGGATTTTCTTGAGACATCTAGGATTTGCAACTATTGAGTGAGTTAAGTGAAGTCAACCTTAGTTTATCCCTTTCGCCCTTTACTCGAACGATTTAGCTTAGGTTGACATAGGAATTCCCCCCTAGGCTAGGATTTCCTTAGTATAAAGAGTGGAGAAAATCACTGAAGTGACAGTGAATGATTTGCTTGATAGTAGTCTTAGGCTCTCCCCGAAAAAAATTAGGAATTTTCCTTATAGGGAGAGATTGAGAGATAACATTTTGACACCGTTGCCAGGGACAAAGTCAATTCCCTGAGTATCTGGAGTTTAGCTTCATTCTTTTCTTTGGTGAGTAGATTTCCAAGTTTTCCTTAAGATTACTCACTTTGCGACTCCACAAGAGGAAGACTTCAGTAGAGGGTACTCAACAAGGTCTAATCAAAGACTCTACAATGTAATTACTGTTGAGGAACACATTTCCAAATTTTATGATGTCCTTGGTGAGCACTCCATTCCAATTGAAAATGAAGATGTAGTGATGAAGTTGGTTGCCTTGTCTTTAGAAGAGAACGCCAAATCTTGGTACAATGACTTGGCTGCAAATAGCATCAAGGATTGGCAAGCTTTCCATGATGCCTTCATCAAAAGATGGGATTAGGAAGGATAGTAGGTTAATGCTCACTCAATTACATGAGATGAAGAAGGAGAATGAGCTAGTAAAGGACTTTGATGAAATGTTTGATAGGTTATTAAGGGATTTTCCTTAGAATTTGAAACCTGGTGATGGAGCTATCTTGCTTCATTATACCAATGCCTTTGAAGGCCAATTTGGTTTCTTATTAAGAGATAAATCCCCAACAACTTTAGAAATGGCCAATGAATTCGCAAGTAAAATTGAGGAAAACTTGCTATCTTCCAAAGTTGAACCCTTCAACACTTCTAGGGCTTCATCCTCCAAGGCTGAATCAAAGAAAGGGGTAGTCAATGCCATTGAACCTGCACCAGAAATGATGTAATTTCTAGCGAATGCAACGAAAAGGATGGAAGCCAATTTCGCCAAGCAAACTGAGGCACTCCAACAACAAAACCAAGCAATGCAAAATAAGATCACCCAATTAGAAAGGCAAAATAGGTTTCAACCTAGGGAAAACTTTAATTAGGACAAGTCAAAACAAGGTCAACAAAATCAAAGAGTCCCAACCCCTTTGAGTGGCAACAACATGGTTGAACAAGAAGATCCCACTTGGTGTATTCCTTGTGAACAACCCCACAGCCAAGACACTTGCTTATCTGCTAAAGAGATCACACAACTTGCAAGTGAAACCAACAAAGAAGGGTCAAGTGACTTGAATAATTTCATTGGGGATGGTCCAAGCATGATCAATAACTTATTTGCAAATGACCAAGGTGTAGACCAAGCTGCAATCGAAAGAGTATTAGCACCTAAGCCCTCTCAAGAAGAAATTAGATGAAGAATTAGAGAAAAGAATTGGGTAACCTATCAAAGAAGAGGTAAACAAATGTCTCAACCACCCCAATATTYCCAAAGTCAACAACCTAACCAAGAAGTACCCAAGGAAATCTTTAAAAGAAAACAACAAGGCCAACCCATAAGAACTCAAGATGGTGGGTCAACATCAAAGGCATCTAGGGATGAGAGCATGGAAGTCAACATTGTTTTAGATGCTTGTCTGGCAAAATCTCATATAATTGTTTCTTTCCTTGAACTTACAAAAATTCCATCACTTAGGAGGAAAGCTGGAAAAATTATGGGTTTCTCAAAGGATGATCCTTCTCAAGATCAACCTATAATTCTTCAAACCACTAATAGGGGAGGATTTAATGGTAAGTATGACCCATTCTTCATCTCTTTAGGGGTGAAAGAATTGATCCTACATAATTGTATGTTGGATATTGGGGCTTCAACCAATGTTATGCCTCTAGGTGTCATGCAACAGTTAGGACTTAAGACGACTAGACCTTATAGAAATGTTTGTGCAATGGATGCTAGAGAGGTCAAGGTCTATGATGTCATAATGAATTTACTTGTCCATTTGATGGTTGATCCTAATATTAGACTTTTGATAGACATTGTGGTAATTGGTGTGCCAGATTCATGGGGTATGCTCTTGTCCAGGAAGTTTGCTCATGATCTAGGTGGTACTTTGCAAATGGACGTATCCTATGCTACAATCCCTTCCTATGGAGGGAAATCTGTAATTTTGCATAGAGAACAACTTAGAAAGTACCATGTAGAAGACCCCATGGATCCAATGAATCACTTTGTGTCTGTTGCAGATGACATGAGAAGTTATGCCATTCTCTCTCATTCCCTAGCCCCTGAATTTAATGAAGAAGAGACCCATGACCAAATTTGGACTATGTACTTTTATGGGGCTCAATCTCAATTAGGGAATGAAGTTGGCATTGATTTAATATCACCCCAAGGAAATGCCCTTAGTTTTTCCTGTAGATTGGAGTTTAAGGTCACAAATAATGTTGTTGAGTATGAGACCTTACTCTTAGGGGTTGAGATAGCCAAAGACTTAGGTATCAAAATGTTGGAAGTTTTTGGTGACTCGGAGATTATCATCCTTCAAGTCAAAGGTCTCTATTCAACTAAGGATGATAGGTTGAAACTTTGTAGGGAAGCAATGATTGGTTTAATTGATAAATTTGAAGCTTTCTCTATTAATTACATCCAAGAAGGAAAAATCATTTGGCTGATGCTCTAGCTGTTAGTGCTTCATCTAGTCAAACTTTAGAAGTTGCCACATCAAGAGCAATTACTACTGATACTCTCTATATACCCTCCATCCCAGATAACCTTGAGCACTGGAAAGTGTTTGAAGACGATGAACAAGTGGAAAGGTTTTTGACTAGCAAGGACGAGTTCACAAATTGGTGACAAATTGAAAGATTGGTTGAGATGGTTTGACTGAAATATTTGAAGTAGTTGACTTGGGAACAAAAGAAAAAATTCCTAAGGGTTTGGTTCCTTTTGAGCAAATTTTTGATTGGCATTACATGTATAAACAAAAGGTTGAGTCAACCAAACCTAAGGAGTGTATTGAAGTCAACATTGGTTGAGAGAGTAGTCCAAGGATCATAAAGATTGGAAAGGGTACTTCAAGTGAGTATTTGCTTGGTCATATGATGAACTTAAGGCTTACAAACAAAACATCATTCACCATACAATCCCTTTAAAAGAAAGTGCTAAGCCCTTTCGGCAGAAATTGCGGAAGATGAAGCCCAGACTCCTACCCTTGATCAAAAAGGAGTTAGAAAAGATGTTAACTACCAAAATAATTGCTCCAACCCAACATTCATCTTGGTTATCCAATTTGGTGGTAGTAAGGAAAAAATCAGGAGAGATAAGGCTGTGTTGATTTCAGCAATCTTAACCAATTATCCTTGAAATATAATTACCCCTTGCCCAATACAGAAAATCTATTGCAGAGAGTCATAGGGGAAGGAATTTTTAGTGTATGGATGACAAAGGAAAATCAAAGGGCCATAGAGGAGCATATGTGCTACATTGGAAAGGGCTAGGTAATAGTTTCCTCCCTCTTATCTCCCTTTCGTATCCTTTACCTTCAAGATGAAAAAATTCCATATTCTATATCACTTGATTAGGTGTGTTTGTACATAGTCTTTGGTAGGGGCCACCTTCGCAATTTCCTTTGGGTAGTGGATCTCTTATAGACCCTCTACACCATCACACTTGTAGATTAAGAAACCAAGTTAGGCACATAGTTGTGCACATCGAGTGATTGCTTGCTACAACCTAATATTCCTTTAGAACCGCCCTCTAAGATTACTCACATGACCCCAATGCCCAAGTAGTTGAAGGCACTAGTCTCCCTTTTATCCACCACTCCCCAACCATCTAAAATCCAATTTCATTTTTCCATTTTGTTTATGTTGAAAAGCTTTCTCATACTCCCACAAAATACTACACCCACATTAAGCTTAGTAACCCATAAGGAAACCCCCCTTGGTTAGGATTCCTTTTACACTAGCCTAAAGTGCAGAGGAGATTTGGTGAGGTGACAGTGGCCAACCTCCTAGTCCCACAAGGCTAGCACCCATCTTTGGGACTTCGTGTAAAGGTGCTATTTTGTGTGGTAAGAGGGCCCATGTGCAATAAAAACAAAAAACAAAAAAAAAATCTGCAGGAACATTTCACTAGTGTAATGCTCCATATTATTAAATAATAATAATAACAATAATAGTTATAATTCTAATAAATATTTAAATGGTTTAAAAATAGAAAGTAAAAGAAATAAAATAAAGATGTAAAAGGAATTGCTTTATTAATAGAATAAAGGGGAAAAATAAGAAAAGCTAAATTAAGGAAAGGCTAAAAATGACATGATTAATCATTGCATCGAGAGGAGCTCTACAGCCCAGTATGGGGGAGATGTTCATGTAACATAACGCATTAAAATAATAATTTAAAACATTAAAATAATATATATATATATATATAATTATGTATATTTA